>SKCR01046419.1:0-41562 GCA_019454045.1 Zanthoxylum bungeanum
TGTCGAAATATTCGACGCTAAAGGTAATAAATAACTTTTCATTTTTTATTTTAAAATATATCTAGTGTCGAAATTTTCGACGTTAAAAAAAATAAAAATAAATAAGTTTTTATTAAATAAAAAAATAATGGCGTTGAAAATATTCATTGCCAATACGTGATTTCGTGCCGAAAAATAGTTTCAACACTAAAAATATCTCAAATTTATCGTCGAAAATATTTTGACGTAAAATGTTGTATTTTAGCGTCAAAAGTATATTTCGACGCTACTAGTCTTCTCGTTCACGTTTTAGCGTTGACGTAATATTCTTTAGTTTCAGTAGAGGTTTTTTTTTAAAAGTCAATTTTTTTGTAGGGAGGGTAAAGATCTTATTTATTTGTAGTATTTAGATATTTTATTTTAAATTTACATGAGAATTTTACAGTGTGCGTTAGGGATGGATAATGAAGCCATTAGATTTTGATCATTAATGCCTTCTTATCCTAATATTCAAGAAAGTGATCTGCTACCTTGCTTTCAACTTGCCTCCACTACATCTGATCAACTTCTCGTAATAAGCATCCTTGAGGTTAGTCCTACACGCAATAAAATTTAGTGCTCATTGAATTATGCTTTAGTACATTTGATAAAATGAATTGAGTTTGCTTTAGTCAAAAAAGGTTGAGATTTCATTTCTTTTTTAGATCTACTAATAGTAAATGATCACTTTCTTATTGAGAAATGGTTTCATTATCAACTCATTTAATTTACGGTCACTATGATATGTGATGAGATGATAAAATTATACTTGATTAATGGAGAAAGTTACGATTTTTTTAGTTGAATTGTGTTTTTTCACAACTGAATTTTGTAAAAACAATTTTTTTTTTTTGGATATAATTAATTCTAAAAGGTATTTTTTTGAATTATTAAAATCTACATATATTATAATATGCTGTTTATTAGGACTCTAAATACGTACATATTATAGCATTGTCCATAAATTTACAGAGATGCAGCCGGAAATTTACTCCCATAAAGGAGAAAATTTGCATCCAGAGCCTCTCTAGCCTATGGAGGAATATTGAGAGACATGAGTTAACAACGAGCTACACGCTTATTGGCATTTTTTTATTATTTATATTTTACTTATGATTAAGATATTAAAAAAGTACGTCATAATCATCATAATTTTTTAATCATAATACCAAATAGAGCCTCTATGCAAATGAGACCAAATTTTTTGAGGAGGGTAGGTAACAACATCAATTAATTTCATATCATCATCAATTAATTAAACTTGTTTCGAATAATAAGGGCATGTGTTAATCAGTGGCCCCATTAGAAAAGTCTTGATTGAAATTGTTAACCTCTTAAGTTGAAAATTGATGATTGCCTAAAAAACAATGCTATAAGGACCACTGGGAAGCTTCCCCTTGAGCGAGACGGCCGTGATTAGGTTTTGGTTTTGTAGCATTCAAGTTTCTATTTCTCTTATTTTATATCAACCACGATAACCAAAACAAAGAGGACAAAAATGTAAATTATTATTAGTAGTATATTAAAAAGTTAAATCCATAATATCTAATTTAAAAACAAGCACGTGATAAATGGTAATTTATTTAAGGCTTCCCCGAAATAACGCACCAAGCCACCACATCAACCACCTATTTAAAATTGAATGATTATTTGGATAAGATTTTGAAAATTTGATAATGAAATCGACTCAAATTTTTTGATACTAGTGTGTGGTATTACTAATTGATCGCGATATTATATATTTAGCACACAAGCTCACGCATCGTTCAAATAATATAGTGACTGATAGTCGAATGTCGAACCACATGACATAATATTTATCTTATTAATATCAATATTAACCTACTTAACTTAACCAAACTATTGAGAAAGAAAATTGATTTAATTGATGTAACTAAAAAGAAAATAACGAACAAATAACACTTTTTGAAGAAATCGTATAAGATAGAAGAACCTCGGGTCGCAACTTCACATAAGTATGCAGACAATAAGCTCAGATATTTTCTATTCAATTGGGTTGTTGTTATTAATTATTAACCTAAAACACTAAATTATTCACAAGTTTCTTTCGATGATCAGGTGAAAATATTCAAAATAAATTAATTAACTATATGTTTATTTTAATTAAATTAAACCGAATTCATTAAGGTCAAGTTCTAATATTGGCTACCCATGCCCTGCAGGTATATTTCTATAATGAAAAGAAATTTATTCAACGATTGAATCATATGCTATTATACCCATGGCTAATCCAAATTTTCTTTGTCAAGTTTCTAAGGATTTACCAAGATTATTCTATTATTTGTCAAACAAATAAAATGAAACATCAAAGTACATAGAATAATAAATAATAAATAACAAACCCAAAGGAATAAAAATAGTAAATAATTAATAAACATGTTTGGATCCATAATAACCATATAAATTTAATGATTAGGCTAAACTCATAATAAAACATAAACACAAACTCATCATTATAAATACAAACAAGGACTCATAAAAGATAAATTAGAGAGAAAATGAAAGAACCCTCGTTGCAGCCTTTGCCTTCAAACTCCAGCACCAGTCGAAGCACTTGTCTTTGCCTTACTCTAAGTGTACTTCTATGCTCCGAGGGCTCCAAAATATATTATGAGACTGCTTTTTAGGTTTTGGGACGAACTTGTACTCATATAGGAGATCTTGTGGGTCTTTCCTGATAAAAAATCGAGTTTTGGGTGAAGTAGGAACGCGTTCCGCGCTCCATGAGATTTTTGGCATGTCGCGACGCGCCCATTTTGAGCATACTGTCATGTTTTTGTTCATCAGCGCGTCTCAACGCGAGTTTTCACTCCGAAAATTTCCCGATTTACTCAATATCTTACAGTTTTTAACTCTAGTTAATTTCATTGACCTGCAAAAAACATACCCAAAACACATCAAAGTGCTCACAAAGCTTGATATCACTCACAAAATATTAAGACAAAGGAAGAAAAATATAGGGATATATATAACCGCTCATCACTAAACAATAACTATATAAAATATATACGTGTTAGGTTGAACAAAACTAAAATTTATTAATTATTTTAACATGTGTGGTAAATATTATTATATTATTACATGAGTTGTGTGCTACTATCATGACATAATAGAATTTATCAAAGATTGTTAGCTAGTGTGACATATAGGCAAATACACAAGAGTGTCCGTCCTAATCGAAAACTAAGTGCATGAATTTGTAGACAAATTTCTAATGGAAGAGAGAGACTAAAATTAAATAGTCAAGTCCACTAAGGCAAGAAATCAGAATCATCAATATTTACACTAACATAATGATATTTTTCAAAAAAAGTGTTAGTAGATCAAAACAGTGGGATAATTTTCTATGTTTAGTAGATAAAATTTATAGATTACTGATACTACGATATCAGCATATTAAACATAGTAATCGCCCGACACTATAATATCACCAAAAAAATTAAATAAAATTTCATTGTGTTTTAATATGAACTCGAACTCAAGACTTCTATTAGTCAAATCTCTACCTAAGTATTTTGCATGTGAAATGTAAAATATTGAGGAATTTCTATTTTTAAAGAAAAATAGTGTTATTAAGTATATATTTATTTTTTCTGCTTAATTTATTTGATAACATAAATCACTGATACTATATATTATCAATATTTTATTGATATTATAATATAAATGATCTACTGATACTATAATCTTATAAATCATTGATACTAATATCGTATCATAATTTATTAACATCCTAATGTCATTATTATAGGAATACTATAATATTCGGAATTACTGACACTCAAGCAAACACAGACACTATTAAAAATTATTAGTGACATTCTTTATTGATGATCAAAGCAGGAGATTGTTGGTGGCTGGACGGCAAGCTTGACTTCCATCAGATTCCCTTTAAAATAGCACCAGCTTTTGCAGAAGCTGGTAGACATGAAATACAGTATTAATAATTGACTGGATCCAACGCCTTTCTCTTTTTTTTTTTTTTTTGGCCAGCTGGTTAATAGTAATTGAAAATTCGCAATTAGCTTAAGGTTATGACCTTATGCGGAAATACAATCAATAAATAAGACATGTCCTAATTACTGCTATTATGGATAAATTAACAGGTAATCATAATATTCAACAATTAATTATGCTGCAAATATAAAAACAATCATAATAAATTAAAGCAGCAAATTAAATCAATCACACAAAATCAACACAATAATTTTGGTGACGAAGTGGAAAACTCTTACGAGTAAAAAACCACTTCGGGTATAGGCTACCACCCGAATCCACTATTTAGAGAAAAACTTACAGCGATGGTCAAGACCTATGGTGGCAACTCCACCGACTCAAGTACCTAAATATTGCAAGAGCTCAAGGCAACTCCTCAAGCCCGCGAACCACGGTTTTCTTCAGACGCTCTGAAGTCTTTGAGTAGATTGTATCACATCTGACGCCGGAACTACGACTACCAAACTTCCTCCTAAAGAACTCTAAAGGGTTAGGAATTTTGGGTTAAGTTGTGTTGAAGGTTTATCAAAGATGAATTCACACCATTAATGAAGAAGACAATAAGATGAAGAAGTCTTCAATGGTGGAATCAAGAAGGTTGAAAGCTTTGAGAGATTTTGGCTCAAGGAAAAAGTGTTTCAACACTTGGGGAAGGTGGCTCAATGTTTGTTTATATAGGTAAGGCAAAGGAAAAAAGGTTTCCTAGTATTATTTTGTCTTAAAAACATGTTTAAGATAACCTACTGATGCAGAGACGTTCGAACTCACTTCAAACACAACTCAAACGCAAAGTTTCTGCCTCGAAACTGTTCAAACGCAATTACGAACGCCACACGAACGCGGTCGCGGACTCGTTTCTAGGTGCAACTTAAAACGCTTGTAACTTTCTCATCTCTTGTCCAAATCATGAGTTCTTTATATGTACACGATCGTCTTCGAGTGTACTTTCCAATGCAATTGACCTCATGGAAATTGGAGCTCTAAATCATCTAAAATATATGAAAGAGTAAATATAACTTTGAAATCTCTATCTCATGTTGTCCAAATACTTGTCCAATTACTCCGAGATCTTCAAGACTCATTACAACTCAATTGAACTTATTTTGTTACGGACAATGCCAACAAAATGGCACTAACAGTAATTAATTCTAAAATGATTTTCAAATGATGTGGATATATTAATTCTTCTAGATGCAATAAGGATTAATTCTTTGGCTAACGTTGATGGATACTTGCTTGGAAATGCCAATGAAAGAACCTATTTAATCAATGCGTCACATATAATGTGACAGTAATTAATGAAACTATTTAAACTACTATTTGAGATGCATATATATGTTGTAAATTCTTCAAATATTCAAATATTTTATGTTGGATGGAGGAGGGACATGTCCTTTGGATGGTACCCCATAGGGACATGTCCTCCATTTGTGTGTAACATGGTCATATGCTCGAGAGATGCATATGAGGGGTGCAACCTTTTGGAGGATTGCACTCGAACCCAAAGGGTGCCCTTGAGGCACCCTTCCATGCTTATAAAAGGAAGTTTTATGTTCCTTATTACACACAGAAAAAGAAATCCGACTTTTCATCCAAAGATTTAAGTCACATATTGTCTTCTTGAGTCTGAGAGAGTACCATCATATTCCAAGTTCAAGATCTTGTTAAGGAGTGACCTTTAAACAAGAGGAATCCGAGTTATCCTGGGAGAACATTGGCCATAAATCCGTAGAGCACTGAAACAGAGCCGATATGTTCTTAAGGATAGAGAATCTTCTCGATTCGGACTACTGTTTTTCGTCTTTGTGACAAGGTTTTTCTTATTCTCAAGTTTTAAAGGCTTTTTAGGGTTTATGCATATTAGATCTATTTTCTGGTTTGATCTGTTTGTTTGCATGTTATTTACTGTTTAATGCACTATATAACCAACAATCTTAAGAACTTATCGCTTTAGTGTTGTTAGATAGTAATTCGCATGCTAGGTTAGAAAATTTTCTGGAAAAATACGAACTGTGCATGAAAAACTCGTAGGGCATTCGAACGCCCGACGAACTCAAAAGGCTTAAATCTGAAATTGTGTAAGAACGTTCGAACGTGTCTTCTAACGCCACTCGAATGCAAGCCTTCTACCTAAGAACTTTCGAACGCGTCTTCAAATGCAACTCGAACGCAAACTCTCTGGAATCATTCCATTCGAACGCATTTTTGAACTCTATACGAACGTGAACTCTCTGGAATCATTCCGTTCAAACGCGTTATCAAACGCTACTCGAACATGAACTCTCTAGAAACACTTCATTCGAATGCGTTATTAAACGCAACACGAACGTACACACACTGGACAGTCTCGTTCGAACATAGATACGAACGCGACACTAACGAAATAGTCCTGAAATTGTTATAAACTGCAAACTTATATTAATATTAACTTAGTAAATCATTTACTGAAACACATTAATCTTGGTAGTATAGATTTAAGTTATTATTAGGTTGTTCAATTATCACAAGCATACACATAGTGATAAAGTTGAAATTGATTGTGTGTTGCATACTTGGGTGAGAATTTAAAGTGTAATCATACACAAGAAATTCCATCCAATCTTGATTGACACTTACACATATATCTACACATATCGTATATTGTTTGTGCTATTGAATAAGTGTAGTTCTGGATTTGAATTGCTAAGAGATCCTATTGAAAAAGTGTTTAAAGAATATTCTGTCAAAAATGTGATAAGAGCCTAAGTGGTAAGGGATTTAAGTGGTTACTCCGGACCCTCATCGTCCTCTGGGAATATTCGTTTATTCATTTTTCTAAAGATTCTTTAGTTGAAATTCAAGGACTTATGTTTATTGGAACCAGCGTCCAATAGAACAACAAGTGGTTACCTAGTAAATCACTTTGAACAAGATCATTCGTTGATCGTTGTGCAATTTATCTTTTGTAGACTAATTGACCCATGTTGGTTTTTCCAGTTACAAATGGCTAGCGGAAACATCACTGTACCGGTCTCTCATGGAGAAAAGCCGGAGAAATTTGGTGGAGAAATTTTCAAACAGTGGCAGAGCAAAATGATGTTCTACTTGACAACTCTCCAGTTGGCTAAATTTCTCAAAGATTCTCCGGGTCCTGTGGAGGGGAATCGGAAATGGCCAAGGAAGAGCGAGAACAGGCATGGATGTCTGGAGACTTCCTAGGCAAGAACTACATTTTGGGTGGTCTTGACAATACCCTGTACAATGTGTACCAAGGCATGACTTCTGCGAAGATTCTCTGGGAATCTCTTAAGCAAAAATATAAAACCGAGGATGCCAGACAAAAGAAATTTATCGTGAGTAGGTTCCCTGACTACAAGATGATAGATTTAAGGACGATAATGTCTCAGTTGGATGAACTGCTGTTGATCATTCATGAAATACTGGATGAGGGTATGAAACTCTGTGAGATGTTTCAAGTTGCCACCATAATTGAAAAGTTTCCTCCATCATGGAGGACTTCAGGAGCTATCTAAAACACAAAAAAGAAGCAGATAAGCCTTGAAGACCTTAGTATTCGATTAAGAATCAAGGAGGACAATAGGAAGTCCGAGAAGGCCAGCTACAAGACTATGGAGTCTAAGACCAACATCATTGAGAGTGTAAAGGGTAGCAAGAAGAGAAAGAACGGTGGAGCTGATTCTTCCCAGGTGAACAAGAAGTTCAAGGGGAAATGCTACAACTGTGGAAAGAGCGGTCATATGTCAAAGGACTGCAGAAACAAGAAGTCTCAGGACAAGGGCAAGAAAAAGAAAAATGAGGCCCATGTCACGGAAGGTGAGCAGCTGACTAATGAGTTCTCAGAGATGGAACTATCAGCAGTGGTAACTGAAGCCAACATAGTTGGGAATCCGAGAGAATGATGGGTAGACACTGGGGCTACTCGTTATATCTGTGCAGATAGCAAGATATTTTCCTTGTATCAGAAGGTCGATGGCGGCGATCATCTGACAATGGAAAACTCGTCTACCTCTCAGGTGGTTGGACAATGCACAGTGGTTCTGAAGATGACATCCGGAATGGAGCTAACATTGAAGAATGTACTGCATGTTCCAAATATTCGGAAGAACTTGGTCTCGGGCTCTCTCCTTAGTAAGGATGGTTTTAAGCTCGTGTTTGTTTCTGATAAGTTTGTAATGACTAAGAATGATATGTATGAAGGAAAAAAGGATACCTAACTGAGGGCATTTTCAAGCTAAATGTAATGACTGTCTATCGTACTATTAATAAAGCTAGTACTTTTGCTTATATTATTTAGTCACAAAATGTATGGCATGAGAGGTTAGGACATGTTAATTATGATATCATGCGTAAATTAATTAACATGGACCTTATATCTAAATTTAAAATTGATAGCCAACATAAGTGTGAGAGATGCGTTGAAGCAAAAATGCATAGAACATCATTTCATTCTATAGAACACAGTTATGAACCTTTAGAACTTGTACACACTGACGTGTGTGACATGAATATTGTGCAAACAAGAAGTGGTAAAAAATACTTTGTCACTTTTATTGATGATAGCACAAGATTCTGTTATGTGTATTTGCTGAGGAGCAAAGGTGAAGCTATTGAGAGCTTCATACACTATAAGAACGAAGTTGAAAATCAACTTGGCAAGAAAATCAAAAGAATCAGGAGTGATAGAGGTGGTGAATATGTTTCACCATTCAGTGAATATTGTTATATGCACGGAATTATTCACGAAACCACTGCTTCTTATTCTCCTCAACAAAATGGGATTGCTGAGCGTAAAAACCGAACGTTGAAGGAAATGGTGAATGTCATGTTGACAAGTTCTGGTTTACCCTAGAACTTATGGGGAAGCCTTGCTTTCCGCGAACTACGTTCTAAACAAGCTTCCTCACATAAGATTAGACAAGACACCATATGAGTTGTGGAAAGTTTTCATACATTCCTACAAATACCTAAAAGTGTGGGGGTGTCTTGCCAAAGTAATCGTTCCTAAACCTAAGAACGTTAGAATAGGACCCAAAACTGTTGATTGTATATTCATTGGATATGCTCACAACAGTAGTGCATATCGATTCTTAGTACACAAGTCTGAGATTCCTGACATCAATCCGAATATGATAATTGAGTCAAGGAATGTGATATTTTTTGAAGAGACGTTTCCTTGTAAGGAAAAATAAAGAACAGAGTCTCTCAAAAGAACAGTTGATACTGTCAAGGACAGTGATCTGGTTGACCAAGAATCAGATCAACGTGTTAATATTGAGACGATCGAGCCTAGACGTAGCAAAAGAGCTAGAATGTCTAAGTCGTTTGGTCCCGATTTTTTGACATACTTGTTAAAAAATGAGCCTCAAAGCTATAAAGAAGCTATGTCTTCTCCGGAGGCACCTCTTTGGAAAGAGGCTATTAACAGTAAGATTGATTCAATCCTACAGAACCATACTTGGGAGTTGGTTGATCTTCCACCAGGTTGTAAGCCACTAGGCTACAAATGGATATTCAAAAGGAAGATGAAAACGAATGGATCAATAGATAAGTACAAGACAAGACTTATCATAAAAGGTTATAGACAAAAGGAAAGCCTTGATTACTTTGATACTTATTCACCAGTGACTCGTATCACATCGATAAGAATGCTCATAGCCATAGTAGCTATATTTGGTCTTGAAATACATCAAATGGATGTAAAGACGACATTCTTGAATGATGAATTGGATAAAGAGATTTACATGTAATAACCAGAAGGGTTTAGTGTCACTGGACAAGAACAGAAGGTGTGTAAACTTGTAAAATCCTTGTACGGATTAAAACAAGCACCTAAACAATGGCATGAGAAATTTGACAAAGAGATGTTATCAAGTGGGTTCAAAACCAATGAGTGTGATAAGTGTGTGTACACCAAATCAACTCAAAAAAGATATGTCATTATATGTCTCTATGTAGATGATATGCTGATAATTGGTAGTAATCATGAAATGGTTCAGTCTACCAAAAACGTGTTATCCAGTAGATTTGATATGAAAGATTTGGGAGTAGCTGATGTGATCCTAGGAATTAAGATTTCTAGGACATCATACATATATATATTATCTCAGACTCATTATATTGAGAAGATACTTGATAAATATATCAAAGGGGATCTAAATGTGGCTAGAACCCCTGTGGACCTAACTCTTCATCTATCAAAGAATACTGGCTCAAACGTATCGCAATTAGAGTATTCAAGAATCATCGAAAGTCTGATGTATCTCACGAATTGCACACGACCTGATATCGCTCAAGCTGTGAACAGGCTTAGCAGATATACGAGTAATCCAGGACATAACCACTGAAGAGCCATAATAAGAGTCTTGAGGTATCTGAGAGAAACTTCAAAATATGGGCTACATTACGAGAGATATTCTGCTGTACTATAGGGATACAGCGATGCTAACTAGATATCTGATACGGTGGATTCCAAATCTAGGAGTGGATTTATTTTCACACTTGGTAATGCAACCGTGTCATGAAAATCCTCGAGGTAAACATGTATTGCCCGGCCTACTATGGAATCGGAGTTCATAGAGTTAGACAAAACAGCGGAAGAAGCAGAATGACTTAGAAACTTCCTGGAGGATATTCCTAGTTGGCCTAAACCGGTGCCAGCGATTAGCATACATTGTGTAGCCAATCGGCTATTGGGAGAGCCCAAAATACAATGTATAATGGTAAGTCTCGACACATACGTCGGAGACATAATACCATATATCAACTTCTCTCAAGTGGCATAATAACGATCGATTATGTTAAGTCAAAGGAAAACCTAGAGGATCCACTAACTAAAGGTTTACCTCGAGAGCAAGTTGAGAAGTCATCGAGGGGAATGGGCTTGAAGCCTATAGATTAAGAATTGTCACTGTGGAAACCCAACCTAGCTGACTGGAGATCCCAAGATCTAGGTTCAAAAGGGACAATAGAAACTTTGTGCAATTCAAAACAAGCACTGAAGAGTTTCGTACTCTTTCCCATTCCGATAATGACGCTGAGTGTTGTCTGTCATTGGCTATGATAAGCTAAGGATTTTAATGATCACTATATTAGGAGATGAGTCCTAATGGGGGTAAAGACATATACCTCTTGATAGTAGATCACATATTTCAGGTAAGAAGTGAGGCCGCTTCTATGGGAACTTTTTAAATGCGCGTTACCCAAAGTACTTGATGAATCTAGGATCGTTGTTCAGGGCTAAAATGAACACAACCATAGAACGAGAAATGGTTGAAGTAAAGCTGTGTTTTGGGAGTTGTCTTGATTTACACCAACCGCAGAACGGTTCAAGACTATGGGTCACTGGTTTGCCAAGTAAATCTGATTGTCATTCACTAGGAAAGGTTCAAGGCGAAAGCTACCTATTTCGATACAACTTTAGTTCACGGAAACTCTCTCAAGTGTCTTCATGAATATTTGGAAAATTGTGGGGAATTATTGTAAATTCTTCAAAATTCAAATATTTTGTGTTGGATGGATGAGGGACATGTCCTCCATTTGTGTGTAACATGGTCCTATGCTCAAGGGATGCATAGGAGGGGTGCAACCCTTTGGAGGATGGCACTCCAACCTAAAGGGTGCATTTGAGGCACCCTTCCATGCTTATAAAATGAAGTTTTATGTTCCTTATTACACAAAGAAAAAGAAATCCGATTTTTCATCCAAAGATTTGAGTCACATATTGTCTTCTTGAGCCTGAGAGAGTACCACCATATTCCAAGTTCAAGATCTTGCTAAGGAGTGCCCCTTGAACAAGAGGAATCCGGGTTATCCTGGGAGAACATTAGCCACAAATCCGTAGAGCACTGAAACGGAGCCGATAAGTTCTTAAGGACATAGAATCTTCTCGATCCAGACTACTGTTTTCCGTCTTTGTGACAAGGTTTTTCTTATTCTCAAGTTTTAAAGGTTTTTTAGGGTTTATGCATATTAGATCTATTTTCTGGTTTGATCTGTTTATTTGCATATTATTTATTATTTAATGACACTATATAACTGACCGATGCTTACACACGCGTATAACGCAAGCGCACGTATCGTTCAAGTAGTATAAAAAATATCGATCCCGCGAGGACTTAAAGCCTTTTTATTATTAATTTTTATGAGGCTAACTGATTACGAGTATCTAATGGTTTGTTCGATTTGATTGGAAAAATGTGATGATTCTAAATTTAAAAACAAGTAAATAAAATTTGCAAAAGTAGATTAATGAAAATTCAAATTTATAAAAACTATCCAGGGTTGTGATTTATTCCAATATTATTTAAAGATAAAGTGGTTAGCTTATAGTTGGGTAATATATCAATTTATTAACCTGGAACACTAAATTATGTAAAAGCCTCTTCCGATGGTCAATTACAAATACCTAGTATAATTTAATTGAACCATATGTCTATGTCAACCAAATTACCTAGATTCATTAAGTTCCAATTATGGCTACCCCCGCCCGACAACATGTGGTGGCGACACGTGTCCAAGCGCACGTTAGCGTGATTGCTGAGATGTTGACACGTGGTACGGCGCACGTTAGCAAAGTCACCCGGCATAAGTTAGCAAGTGTCGGCGCACGTTAGGTGTCGCGACGCGCAAGACTTTCAGTGTCGCGACGCCCAAAATTACGAAATACCCTTTTTGCCAATTTTCACTGTTTTGCTCCAAATCACCTCCAGAATGTCCTGAAACATTATTTATCTACAAAATAACACAAAACACATCAAAATATTTACAAAACTCAAGAAACTATACAAAATATTAGGTTAAATGAGTGTGGAATAATGATAGATTTACCACTCATCACACCCCCAAACCTAATATTTTGCTAGTCCTCGAGCAAAACATAAAATAAATAACATAAAAAAATTAAACTAAGCCACTTTCTTAGGGATCACGGTTGCATTTAGCGTATGCAACAAGCCTTTAAACCCCTAGGTGTCCCTAGTGGACGAGTTATAGTCTCGCAGCAATGATACCCACAAACATTTTTCAAAAGTAAAAAGTTAGTGAAAACTAATGCACACAAAAGCAAAAAGACAAGAGAAAAGAGAATAAAGAAGTTAGTGACTATCAAGTGAAACTTCTACTCCAAGTTACTAGTTGTTTTTTTTCTTTCTAAATTACCGAATAAGTAAATTCTCCGATTATGTTTACCATTCCCATATACACAGCTAACATAATATTAACCAATCTCGTTTTTGCCCACAACAGTCATAAGTGTAGTTGATAAGATGGTAATATTTTTGTCCTAAAGTTCTATCAGATTTTGCACCTTTTTGTAGCAATGGAATAATTTTTCGGATTTTTCTATTTTTTTTTCTTTTTCTCTATTTTTTTATTTATATACAATATCTTCCGTCTATGTAACGAGCTTTGGGCCGGTGGCTCCCAAACCAGTTGGCTTTAGGGCACCAGGTGTTAAGACACCCCTACGGACTTAATTACTCAAACTTCAGATATAAATATATTTATTTTTGCAACATCTTTGATCCATGTAGCGAGCTTTGGGTCGATGACTCCCAAACCAGTTGGTTTTAGGGCAACAGGTGTTAAGACACCCCTACGGACTTAATAACCCGGATCTCAGACGTTTTTTTTTTTACTCCATCACTATTTGAGATGATTCCTCCAATTAAACTAGAACACTGAATATTACAATCTTTTCAATTACAACTCATGTCCGTATGTTACTATGCATATTGATAATACCTGCCAACTGAGCATATGAAGATTCTTTTTAGTCCGTTTTATGGAGAATTCAAAAATTAAATAATTTAAAAGGAAATAAACAAAAATTAACTTATTTCGAAAATAGGTTTGAGATATGTTTCAGGAGTGGAAACTCATTACTCAACTATCTCTTACCAATTTCATCTTTTTAGTCAAAATAAAAACAAAAAAATGGAAAATCTTTTTGTAATTTTTGAAAATTTTTCAATTTTTTTTTTGTATTTTTCGAAAAATTTTGAACTAAAAATAAAAACAACACACAAACTAAAAACAAGATACTAATCAACTAATTCCCTCCCCCAAACCTAAATGAGACATTGTCCCCAATGTCTTAAACAATAGAAGAATAGTATAGAAGATAGTACCTGATTAGCTGAAACTATACAGGAAATTAAAGATTAAGATCCAGATTAATCCGACGCCTCTTACCACGATCATTCTCGGACCAGTTTATCTTTGAAAGGATACGATCAATTTGCGGTTCAAAAGCTAGTATTTGGTCAATTAGATTCGGGGCAGTTCTGGCAGTAAAGAGGAGTTCCTTCATAGGTTTTGTTACGAACCCATTTCTCCGGGCATCATCCAGAAATACACAAAGAAAATCATAAAATCCCTCAACATTAATCAGCCCAATCGGTTTCTGATGTATGTTTAAGTTCGCCCAAGATAACACTATAAAAATTTCCTCCAATATGCCCAAGCCACCTAGCAAAGCAATAAAAGCATCAGCACGGTTAATCATTTCTACCAGTCGTTCAGACATACCTGGCACAATTAGTTCTTCTCCGTTTGAAGGTCCAATAAGATTTGCCCCTACCAAAGGTTTGGGAATGATTCCCAAGACTTGACTGCCTCATTCCTGTACAGCCTTTGAAACGATCCTCATAAGTCCAAGATTGCCTCCGCCATATACTAAGTGCATATTCTTTGCAGCTAAGACTCGACCCAATTCCTGTGCTGCTTCTATGTATTGTGATTTAACACCAACACTAGTTCCACAAAACACACAGATGTTTTCAACTCGTCTTATTGAAGTATCTTCCATGTTTTACTCTGGATGTCTTCAAAAGTGCAATGATGAGTGAAATTTATAATACCTGAAAAAAGGGTGAGTAAAAATAATAGCACTAGTACATGCCAAATGATAATTATTAGTTAAACAGTAAAATAAATCGTGATAGTCAAAAATCTGGATTCTGTTGGAGAAAATAAAAGAAAACAACAAAACAAATCATAATTATTAGGAAGAGATAAAGAGATATAATATGTACAAGAAACTTAGCGGCTTGATTGACGTCTATGCGTCAGGGACAAGCTTCCCATCCAATTTTCTTATAAATTGGAAAACATGGTCTTTTTGAGTCAGATTCCCGAGACTTAACTGTTGTCTTTCCTTTAAAAATTGTGTGTGTAATTTGCGAATGGCAATATGAACATATCCACTGGGATGCGTCTCAAGAGTCGAAGATATATCATCTATAGACTCCTTACTCAAGCCATCCCTAATGAAGCAAATTTTGTCTTCGCGATTATCAGACACCATTCCTAAAGAACGACAACGAGTATTGCAATTCAAACGTGTACATTTGAAACAAACACCCATTTTCTTAGCTCTACGTTTCTTGGCATAGGTGCTTCTTCTAAAACCAGGCAAGTAGAAGTACAAGAATCAGAATACTCACCTGCTAATCGAACTCGTGCTTCGATTACCCAATGAATGTCATTAGGAATACCATGGATCATTAGTAGTCTAATCCTTTCCAAGCGAGCTTTGTAAACTTTCATCAGAGAATTTTGAGGGAGAAAGGGAAATTGCTTGTGAAGATTTGCGAGAACTTCTTTCATCTTGTAATGACTAAATCTGCAAAAACTAAACACACCAAATTAAATCACACCAAATCATAATATATACAAAGATTGCATGGGTTGCCTCCCTGCGAGCGCTAAGTTTTAAGTCGTCAGCTAGACGTTGCTACTCGAACGTTATGCTGGATCTGAAAGTGTGACACTTTCTTTTTGTCGCTCGAATGATTCTCCCCAATAGTGCTTGACACGCTGACTGTTAACTTTGAATGTGTTATTGGTATTGGGATCCAGTAACTCAACGGCTCCATATGGTAGAACCTGAGTGATCACAAATGGACCTGACCACCTTGATTTCAACTTTCCAGGAAAACGTTTCAACCTCGAGTTGTACAACAACACCTGCTGCCTTTGTTCTAACTGTCTATGCACTATTTTTCGGTCATGCCATTTCTTGGTCTTTTCTTTGTACAATTTGGCATTCTCATAGGACTGCAGGCGGAATTCCTCCAATTCATTGAGTTGGTGAAGCCTTTTCTCTCCTGCAGCTTATGGATCAAAATTCAACTTCTTCAGTGCCCAGTACGGCTTGTGTTCAAGTTCAACTGACAGGTGGCATGCTTTCCCAAATACCAATCGATATGGTGACATACCAATAGGTGTCTTGTAAGCTGTTCGGTAGGCCCATAATGCGTCATCGAGTTTTGTAGACCACTCCCTCATTGTTGATTAAACGGTTCTCTCCAAGATTCTTTTGATTTCCCTGTTTAAGCAGTGGCAACCGTATGAGTTACTCCGTATTTGGATAGGAGTGCATCAAAATATCTGTTGCAGAAATGTGTGCCACCATCACTGATAATTGCACGAGGTGTTCCGAACCGAGTGAAAATATTATTTTTAAAGAATTTGATAACCACTTTTGAATCATTGGATGGCCGTGCAATTGCTTCAACCCATTTGGAGACGTAGTCTACAACAACGAGGATGTACAGATTTTCGAATGATGGCACAAAGGGTCCCATGAAATCAATTCCCCACACATCAAATATCTCCACTTCCAGAATATTTTGCAACAGTCCTTCATTTCTTCTCGAAATATTCCCCGTTCTCTGGCACCTGTCACATTGAAAAGAAACAAGTAAGCATCTTTAAAAAGAGTGGGCCAGAACAAACCTGATTGTAGGACTTTTGCTGTAGTTTTATCTCCGCTGAAGTGTCCGCCATATGGTGATGAATGACAGTGCTGTAAAACACTATTAACCTCCTCTTGTGGAACACATCGTCTCAATAATTGATCAGCACACCGTTTGAACAGGTACGGCTCATCCCAAATATAATGCTTGACTTCTTTGAAAAATTTCTTCCGTTGCTGAGTTGTCCATTGCAACGGCCATTTTCCTGATACAATGTAATTGACATAATCAGCATACCAAGGGGAATCATGTTGTTTCATGGCAAACAGCTGTTCATCTGGAAAAGTTTCTTTGATTGACAGGTCTTTGCCAGCTGTTTCTTCATTCTCAAGCCTTGATAAATGATCTGCTACTTGGTTTTCTGTTCCTTTCCTGTATCGAATCTCCACGTCAAATTCTTGCAGAAGAAGTATCCAACGGATCAATCTAGGTTTCACATTTTTCTTTGCGATCAGATATTTAATTGCTGAATGATCTGTGTAGACCACCACTTTGGGACCCAGCAGATAGGAACGAAATTTGTCAAAAGCGAACATAACTGCAAGCAACTCATTTTCAGTGGTTGTGTAGTTGAGTTGAGCTTCATTTAGAGTTCTGCTGGAGTAGTAAATGGCGTGGAAAATTTTTGCTTTGCGTTGTCCCAAAACTGCACCTACAGTAAAATCACTAGCATCGCACATCACTTAAAATGGAAGGGTCCAGTCTGGTGCTACTATGATGGGGGCAGAAACCAGCTTTTGTTTCAATATCTCGAAAGCTTCCTGGCATTCTTTGGTGAAGTTGAAAGGCACATCCTTTTCCAGAAGATTGCAAAAAGGTTTTGCAATTTTGGAAAAGTCTTTGATAAATCTCCTGTAGAATCCTGCATGTCCAAGAAAACTCTAAATCCCTTTGACAGATGTTGGTGGAGGTAGTTTTTCAATTGTCTCGATCTTTACTTTGTCTACCTCGATCCCCTTTTATGAAATCCGGTGTCCAAGAACAATGCCTTCCTGCACCATGAAGTGGCATTTCTCCCAGTTGAGTACCAAGTTTGTGTTTTCACACCTTTGTAATACCTGTTTAAGATTTTGCAAGCAATGGTCAAATGAATCTCCAAACACAGAAAAATCATTCATGAAAACCTCCATACTCTGCTCCAACATATCTGAGAAGATGGCCATCATGCAACGCTGAAATGTGGCAGGGGCGTTACATAATCCAAATGGCATTCTGCGGAAAGCAAAAGTACCATAGGGACATGTAAACGTGGTTTTCTCCTGGTCCTCTGGTGCAATGGCAATCTGATTGTATCCTGAATATCCGTCAAGAAAGCAATAGAACTCATGACCTGCTAGTCTTTCCAGCATCTGATTGATGAATGGTAGCGGAAAATGGTCTTTTCTCGTGGCTTTGTTCAGCTTCCGGTAATCCATACATACTCTCCATCCAGTCACCATTCTTGTTGGAATTAACTCGTTCTTTTCATTGGTGACAACAGTAATTCCTCATTTCTTCGGCACACACTGTATAGGACTCACCCAACTGCTGTCTGAGATGGGGTAAATGATACCAACATCCAACCATTTGATGATTTCTTTCTTTATGACTTCCTTCATGATTGGATTGAGTCTCCGTTGATGCTCCACTGTGGGTTTGTATTCATCGTTCATTAGGATCTTGTGCATGCAAAATGATGGACTAATGCCTCGAATATCTGCTATAGTCCAGCCAATGGCTTTCTTGTGCTCTCGCAATACTCTCAGCAACTTTTTTTCCTGTTCCAATGTTAGTGAAGTAGAAATAATAACATGTAATTCAGAAGAGTTTCCAATAAATGCATACCTGAGATGACTAGGAAGTACTTTTAGCTCCAACTGCGGTGGTTCTTCAATTGAAGGTTTGATTCGATCTGTCTTTAGTAACTCCAAGCTTTCAATTGGTGGCGGTACCTTGAAACGGAATGGTTTGTCAAGATAATTGATACATTCCATAATTTCAACATCAAGCTTGCTGTCAGACATGTTGGTGATGCAAGCTTCAAGTTTGTGAGTGGGAATTGTATCAGTATCCTGAATGATACTATCAACAACATCAATTCTGAAGCATTCTTATTCCTTTTCTTCACTCGGGAATTTCATGGCTTTGAACACATTGAAAGTAACTTCTTGATCCTGAACTTTCATGGTTAATTCTCCTTTTTGTACATCAATCACAGTTCGTCCTGTTGCCAAAAATGGTCTCCCAAGAATGATAGGAACATATTTATATTCTTCCATGTCTATGATGATGAAAACTGCTGGGAGAATGAGTTTGTCAACGTTGACCAGCACATCTTCCACGACTCCTCTCGGAAATGCGAGCGTTCGATCAGCAAGTTGCAAAGAGACTGAGGTAGGCATTGCTTCTCCAATTTGCAGTTTCATGTAAATAGAAAACGGCATCAAGTTAACACTAGCACCTAAATCACATAAAGCCTTACCAATGTATTGTTCTCCAATGGTGCACGGGACTGTGAAACTGCCAGGATCTTTCAACTTCGGGGGAAGTTTCCTCTGAATGATGGCGCTGCATTCTTCCGTCAATGCTACTGTCTCGTAATCTCCCAATCTCCGTTTTCTTGAAAGAATGTCTTTCATGAGTTTGCCATAACTGGGTATTTTTTCCAAGGCTTCTGCAAATGGAATGTTGATGTGCAGCTTTTTGAACACCTCCAGGAATAGAGCAAACTGTTTGTCTAGTTTGTTCTTCTGAAGACGCTGAGGAAAAGGTGGAGGTGGAGTGATCTGTTCTGGTTCTTTTTCCTTCATCTGTGGAACTCCATCTTTAGGAACTTCTTTAACTGTTGCCTTGATTCCAACATCTTTGTTAATTTCAGTGCCGCTTTTCAAGGTGATGGCTTGACATTGCTCCTTCCCTCGGTTTCTTGGATTTGGTTCTGTGTTGTTGGGAAGATTTCCTGGCGGTCTGTAACTCTGAGCATTGGCCAGTTGTCCAATTTGATTTTCCAGCGCTTTGATGGAAGCAGATTGACTTTGGATCATAGCTTCATATCTTTTCAACTGAGCTAGCATTTCTGCCATTACTGGTTCTTTTTCATGCTCCTGGCCTTTGTTCTGTTGTTGGAATCCAGATGGATAGTTTTGCTATTGAAATCCAAGTGGTGGGTTGTTCTTTTGCCCTGAATTGTTGCTCCATGAAAAATTGAGATGATTCCTCCACCCTAGGTTGTAGGTGTTGGAATATGGATTGTTCCCATGTCGGTTGAAATTGTTGACATAATTCACCGTTTCTTCAAGTTGAGTTGGCTCTGGTGCTCCTCCATATGTTGAACTTGTGGCTCCAATGTTGCTTTGAGTGCTGATAGTCTCTATGAATTTGCATATCTGGTCTAGCTTGGCACTGACTGCTGTGTTGGCTCCAACTTCATAAATTCCTACAATTCTTTGAATCAGGCTCCTTTCTGTTGGCCACAAGGAATTGTTGCTGGCCATCTCTTCGATTAGGTCACATGCTTGATCTTCTCCTTTTGACATCAACGCTCCTCCAGCAGCAGCATCAATTGTGGTTCTCATCAATCCAGAAAGTCCATTATAGAAAGTTTGGACTTGAAGCCATTTTGGAATCTCATGGTGAGGACATTTCCGGAGCAAATCCTTGTACCTTTCCCAAGCTTCGTAAAGGGTTTCCGAATCTTGTTGTACAAAAGATGTGATGTCATTCCTCAGTTTTGCTGTTCTGGCTGGTGGAAAGTACTTTGCAAGGAATTTGGTGGCTAGAGTGTTCCATGTTGTGATGGAACCAGCTGGTCGTGAGTGTAGCCAAGCTTTTGCTCTGTCTTTTAAGGAGTATGGAAAAACTCGCAGTCTCATTGCTTCTTCAGCTCCTCGATTGTAATTGAAAGTGCCGCAAACTTCCAGGAAGTTGCTGATGTGAGCGTTAGGATCTTCAGTTGCATTCCCCTCAAATTGAACTGACTGCTGAATCATCTGAATGTAAGTTTTGATATCACTCGCATTTGCTGGTAAGAGAGGAAGTACAATACAGGAAATAAGGCCATCTACCACCGGAATGGTTCTGTCTCGAATGGGAATTGGTGGTGCAACCTCCAAAGGTTCAGGTTCCATGTTAACAATTGCTTCTTGGCCTTCTCGTCTTTCCCTTCTCAACTGTCTGATGGTTCTTTCAATCTCAGGGTCAAGCGGATGGATTTCAAAGCTTCTGGCTCGTCTCATTAATTGTCTGAGAACCTGAATCACAAGAAAACAAGAACAATAAATAAAAAGAAAAATAAGATACAAGTAACTAATCTAACCTCTAAACTAATAGTAAAAGATAAATAAGTCCCCGGCAACGGCGCCAAAAACTTGACCGGTGCTTACACACGCTTATAACGCAAGCGCACGTATCGTTCAAGTAGTATAAAAAGTATCGATCCCACGAGGACTTAAAACCTTTTTATTATTAATTTTTATGAGGCTAACTGATTACGAGTATCTAATGGTTTGTTCGATTTGATTGGAAAAATGTGATGATTCTAAATTTAAAAATAAGTAAATAAAATTTGCAAAAGTAGATTAATGAAAATTCAAATTTATAAAAACTATCCAAGGTTGTGATTTATTCCAATATTATTTAAAGATAAAGTGGTTAGCTTATAGTTGGGTAATATATCAATTTATTAACCTGGAACACTAAATTATGTAAAAGCCTCTTCCGATGGTCAATTACAAATACCTAGTATAATTTAATTGAACCATATGTCTATGTCAACCAAATTACCTAGATTCATTAAGTTCCAATTATGGCTACCCCCGCCCGACGGGTATATTCCTACCCTGTAAGGAAATCTATTAAAGGGTTATCTATACTCAATGAAGATCGTGGGCTATTGAGTCTAAGGTCTTAAACTTAAAATCCCTATGTCTAGTTCATCTTAAGTTTACCTAATCAATTTTATTATTGGCCAGTTAATAAAAAGCTTTAAGATTAAGACTCAATAAATAAATCTTTCCATTACCCATACTATAATCTAACCCTTATAAACTGGTGATATTGAAATTCATCACAACCCTAGATAACTAACTTAGTTACGACTCATAACTAGAGCTAAAAACTTAAAAGACATGAAGTAAAATTGCAAAAGGTAAATGCGGTAAAGTAAATGCTGAAAAGTAAATTACAATAAAATAAAATGCTAAGGTAAAAGGAATTAACTTATACTATATACTATTTAGATATCTCCCATAACATAATATAAACTTTGCAAAACATTACCAACCAGCCATATAGGCGGTATCTTGATTTAGTCAATTTAAATTCAACCAGCCATAAAGGCGGAATCATTTTTCCATAATCCAGCCATAAAGGCGGAATCAAAATAACCAGCCATAAAGGCGGAATGAAAACAACCAGCCATAAAGGTGGAAAGAAGATTATATTACCAACCGACCAATCCGGCGGTATCCTTATTAAGTCCAATTTAAAAGAGTGAATATATTATAATTATGAGAGATTAATCTAACTAGCAATAGTAAAAGAATTACCTTTCACCATAGCAGATGGAAGTTACCTCCTCATGGTTGAATAGTAAAACTGTAAAAGTAAAGAGGCAAAAGTAAATTACTATTACTATTACAAAAGTAAAAATTACTATTACAGAGCGTAATTACTATTACTATTACAAAACTTAAAGAACTAAGAAGAGAACTCCTTATTTACATCAGAAAATTGAGAGGGAATGGTACATCTACAACTGAAACATCGTTCTGAATTTATAGGCGCGGATGGCCCCTTAGCGTCGCGACACGCAAGACTTTACGCGTCGCGACGCCCGTAGATCATTGACACTTGTACATTAGGCTTCGCGAGATCGTGACACGTGTCAGTCTTATGTCGACAGTTGACTTTTGATGTCGGCAACATGTGGTGGCGACACGTGTCCAAGCTCACGTTAGCGTGATTGTTGAGATGTTGACACGTGGCACGGCGCACGTTAGCAAAGTCAAACTTTTCAAACTTTGACTCGTTGACCCGGCGCAAGTTAGCAAGTGTCGGCGCACGTTAGGTATCGCGACGCGCAAGACTTTCAGTGTCACGACGCCCAAAATTACGAAAATACCATTTTTGCCAATTTTCACTGTTTTGCTCCAAATCACCTTCAGAATGTCTTGAAATATTATTTATCTACAAAATAACACAAAACACATCAAAATATTTACAAAACTCAAGAAACTATACAAAATATTAGGTTAAATGAGTGGAGAATAGTGATAGATTTACCACTCATCAATAACCAACAATATATACACACACATAAACACAGAATCACATGTAAAATATGACACGATCAGTTAACTCGATACGAATATATTATATATGTGTATGTATTGTCAAATTTTACTTTTATTAAATGGGTCAACAGTATGATTAATAACTTGTTGGGTTTGGATTTCAAGTCAATGATTATTTGTATTTTTTTTGAAAATTATTTTGTAACTTCTTGTAGTCTACGTTCAATGTTGGGTATTTGATTTTCCCTATTTTGTGGAGGATGAACATTTTTTATATGTCATATTTTATTGAATTTTAGGTAAACATAAATTTTACTAGTGTATTATTTTAAGTGGATTTTGATCGTATTTTGAAACTATAAATTTTCATGATTTTAATTTTAATATAATGATATATGCATTATATTAATGTAAATCGGTTTAAATTGATATTAAATGGATTTGGTTTTCTATGGCATCCGCCAAGAGTGGATGTACAAAACACAAAACCGAAGCTAAGAAATTCCATTTCTATCCGTTTTTGGGCTTAGTTGAAGCCCAACTTTTTGATCCATTCGTGCACCGATACAAAGTAGATTTGTTCCATAATAAAAAAAAATATATGGCCTAGAAGTACCTTCACCAGATTATTATTATTATTATTATTTTTTAAATATTGCTTCAGCCGTAATTGTCCAGAATATGGCCCAGAAGTACCTGAAGTTATTTAGTAGATTTTTTGTTTTTTTGTTTTTTCATTCATTTATATATCTATAAAGACTTAAGGGTATGCATGTTTGAGATCAAGATTACGTAGTTTTAAATTATAGTCATAGTGAAATGAAATTTTTTGATAGTGATTTTTGGGCTCGGGGGTTCCTAAAAAATGAAAAAGGGTATAGATGGGGTTTCCACTTCCTGAACAAGGGGCCCATGCTCAAGAGGCATAGGCATCCGGCCCGACGAGAAGATCAGAATTAGTTTCCACTTGATGCCCGACTCAATGTAGAATTAGTTTCGTCGATCATCTTAATTTCCTGACCCGATGAGGTAGATCGGGGTAATGATATTATGTTCAAGTCTAGATGATGTAAGCCCTACATGAGAGCTTGTGTCCACCAAAAGGGGTGATGTGACAGGAGTAGGTCACCGGTTTATCCTCTGGCATACGCTATCACATAGGAGCAGTTAGGGTACAGGCTGTCACATGGGCTAGACGTGGAGCAGTTGCCAATAATAGCATGGTTTAATGAGGATTAGGTGGCAAACAGTAGTTGTATCAGATGACAGATCTACTGTTTGCAGAGTGATTGGGTAGAGAACCTGCGCAATAATGGCTTAATAACGTGGCTAACATCAGAAGTTGATGCAATAGTGGAGTTTGACCTAATATATATAAAGATGTAGAACTCATTGTAAGGGGTTGGCTAGCTTTGTTTCACACATAACTTGCAAAAAAAAGAGCAAAAAGTTTAAGTGTAAGTGAGAGCTTGTGCATGTCGGTCAAACCCGAGCACTTAATAAAAAGTTCATTTTTTTTGCATCCGTGGACGTAAGTGGGAGCCACTATCCATCGAACCACGTTAAATCCTTTGTGTTATGTGATTTCATGTTTATCTGTTAAGTTTACTTTAGTTCCCAACTAACTAAACAAATTCACTGCTTGGGGGTGGTTTGTTCGAGGAGTAAATTTTCCGAATGGAACAAAAAACAACCGTCAATAAAATTATTAACTGTTAAGTATTGGTAGGTGTGTTGTTATAAAACGTGAAGCCTAATACCTCTTAAGCATTGCATTTATATTCCGCTTCTAAACTCAAATCAATGGGGTTAGGCGCTTAATAGCCTGGCTGACCCTTACCTCCCATTTTAGGATTTTTCAAAATTAACACAAAAATGAATGTCGATTTTTGACTTCTCTTACCATAAAAAAACTTAATTTCTTCATAACTTCATAAAATTTTGAAAATCTCTAATTTTCAAAATGCCTTTATTTTCTAAAACAAAAACCCTAATTTATTGTATTGTTTTTATTTTTAATCAAATTGATCATTTAAAAACCTTACCCATCACTCAAATAATATTTTCCTAAGTTATTTTTTTTCAAATTCCACCCAACTTTAATCCTATTTTGGAAATCCCCAATTTTCAAGGAATTTTAGCACATTTTAGAATACTAAGTAGGTGAATAATCAGTAAACTAAATACTTTCGTTGACATTAGATTTTTGCCGGGAAAAATAATGGGGCTTTTTCGAATCAAACCTATTGTTGAACAAGTAATTTTATTGTCGACAGGAAAACTACACGTAAATTTGTCTTCTGATGATCTTCATTTTAATAAAACGGGGAATAAGTTAAAAGATAAAAAACACGAATTCTAATACACTACACAGCAAAACACATTTGCATTTTAATATGTATTTATCTTATTTTTTAGGATAGGTTTGGTAGAGAGTATTAACTTATACTCTAGGGAAGAAAGTTAGAGGATGAGCTAGATTATAAGTTGTTAGGTGTTTGGTTGGACAAAAATAAGGACAAAAAATTATACCAATGGAACCATATTTATTAGGAGGGCAAAATTATAATTTCTCTACAAGCGTTTGAAAATAATATTTTGTTACTAGCGTTGAGTCACACTAGCGTTAATGGTGCGTTTGGTGATGAGTGTTGACGCTCTTTACCGCCCAACCAAACACAGCCTTAATTTAAGATCCCTTGTTGGAAAACTATAATTATTTAGGCGGCAATTAGGCCAGCCCCGGGCCCTTAGGGCTTTAACCCATCCCTTAAGAAAATGGTTGGGGTTAGAGCTTTAAATAATAAAGCTATTTAGTTAAAGAGTTGGATAATGTCTTTTAAAATAAAAACCCCGATCTGGCCCTTTATTACATATAATTTTTTTAAAAAAATTATATATGTTTGTAGAATTATATGTGTACAATTTAGAATTATTTATTATTAGTATTTTTTTAATGCATTAGTGTAGTATTTTATGGTTTATTATTATCTTTTAAGCTTGTTTAAGTTATATTAGTATTACTTGTTACTTTCGCGGACTAGGTCGCTCTCTTTAAGACGTTTCACGGCTCTGCCCAGAATTTGTGCTAGCAGTATTTCATCCCCGCCGTCTCCAGGATAAAATAAGCCCAGATTAACACTGTCTGAATCGATTTTGCACAAAACCGATTAGTACACTCACACCCCCAACACAAAAAATAATTTGCTCGGAAACTATAGAAACAACAGTGAGGTTATCGGCTTTGAAATTATTGGAAACAGAAAAAAATTTGCTAAAGAAATTTTTTTTTCTCGGCTTACAAAAATATTTTCTCTCGGCTAGTAAAAATATTTGCTTTCTCTCCACTTGCTTTGGTTGCTGTTTATTATTATTATTTTTTTATTTTGTTACAACATGTGTACTAAACAAAGAAAACACTATGTGTATATATAAGAAATATTTTTTGAATGTTGGCCATAAAACGTTTGTAAACAAATTTATAAACGTTGGGTATTAATTTACAAACGTTGGCCATTAATTTACAAACGTTGGGCATTATAAGGTTAAACGTTTTGATATTCAATGTATAACCAATTTTTTTTTTATTTAAAAAAAAAAACATTTGTTACAATATATATATATATATATATATATATATATATATATATATATATATATATATATATATATATATATATATATTTGTAACTTCTCCAATTAAAATTTTTGTAACAACAATTTAAATTTCAAAGCATATAACTCCAATTTTTTAATTGAAATTCACACTTACAACAATCCCCCACTTGAATTTTAATAAAACATTTCATCGAGCAATATAATATAAGGTCGTGCATAAATAAATGTTGTTTTCGATTTGAACCTTTACATATTGTTGACGATTCAGATTATACTAGAGTAACTCGTAGTTTTGAACTCTATCTCTGACAAAGTCACACACACAAACCTTTCAGGGTGTAGTCAAAAGCCCGAACATTACGGCCGTGCTCGTATATCCCAATATAGTGAATGCTCTAGAAATTTTTACCTAAAATTTCATAAGAAGCGGTCACACTTCTACATTCACATAGGTGTGTCTATCAAGAGTACTCCTGTAGCTAGGTACTTCACTCCACATAGAGTATAGAACACATTAAGAGTTAAACTCATCCTTCTATCGCTTCAGGATATCATGCTCTCAGAATGGAACTCACAAATAAAAATAATAGCATGATTCATCATCACTTCATGTCCTTTTATTACCCATTGAACCTATTTCTTGGGATCTCCAGTCATTAGGTCGGGTTACCATCATAAGTGACTGTCTAATGGCAATAGTCTCATTCTTTTCTAGGTATTGTATACCTTCTCTCTTGCTAGTTCTTTTATCAAAGGATCCGCTAAATTATCATCAGTCCATACATGATCCATTCTTCCAGCACTAGAAGAGAGGTATTCTCTAACTGTACTGTGTCTCTACAATCTCTTACTGTTATAATAACAGTTCTGAATATTTGTAATAGCCACGGTACTATTACAATGGATCAAGACAACTGGTATCAGTCTCTCCCATAAAGGAGTATCTCATAGCAAACTTCATAATCAAGTCGCTTCTTCACAAGCTAATGCTAGTGGTATCATCTCAGACTCAAGGAAATATATCCCTTGGTAGCCTTGGAATCATCCGAAATGGTGTTCCAATTAACATCGCTATATCCTTCAATGACAGCAGAAAGCCTTTGATAATGTAATTCTAGGTTCATAGTCCTTTTCAGGTACCTTATTACCTTCTCAATAGCATGTCAATGCTCATACCAGGTCTGCTAATAAATCTACATAGTAATCCTATGACATATGCAATGTCAAGTCTAGTGTAATCAAAACATAACATCAGTTACCAATGTTGTTCGCATGCTTAGATTATCTAACACTGTCACCAATGTTCTTGAACAACTTTACACTAGAGTCATAAGGAGTACATGCAAATTTATTGTTAGATTTCATTTTTCAGACCTAGTAATTTTTATTCCAAGAATTACACTAGTTTCTTCTAAGTTTTTTTCATTACAGATTTAGAAGACAACATATGCACTTTAACAGAATTAACAACATGCATATAGAAAAATAAACATATCAACATAATAACATTTCACATGTTTTCAAACATTATAACAAATGTATTTGTCACTTTCATTCACTTTAGAAACATGAGTAAAATGTTAGAGGTAGAACCCCCAATATTTCCAATTTATCATTGGAGGTCGAGCCCCCACTATTTCTTAATATCAAAGAAATATTTTCATAGAAACAATATGTTCATATCAATCATAAAATTTATATATTTCTATAAATCTTATACTCAAAGTTCTAGGTTCTCAAATCTTCCATATTTCATAAAATAAAATTTAAATTCCACATCACCAGCTTTTAGCAGCTTAGTAGTTTGAGAAACTAGTCATCACATTATCTTATTTACAGCTTGTACATATAACTCGAACGGAGCATAATCATAGTAGACATGACGGAATATGACAATGCCTACTCACCATCCCTCGAACCCACCAAACATGTTGATCTCAAAGATCGTAGTAACAAGTTGGTCTTCGGTACAGTTCGCTTTTGGAGCAAAACTCTTTAACCGGTAGTTCCGAGCAAGGTGCCCTTGTTTGCTACAGTTGTAGCAATTGAACTAACTAATGTTATTTCGTGAGAGAGGTTAGTGTTAGTTCTGGTTATTCCAATTTTAGTGATTATAGTTCTTAAAAATTAACCCATTAGCTTTCCAACTGTTTGTCAGATATTCATTGAGGTATTTTTTCTAAGGAATCACGATAAATCAACACCACATTGTTCAAGCAAAAGAAAATCACAAATATCTCAATACTAGCTCATGCTGAACAAAACCATAACTGTTCTTCAAATATTAATTACTGTATATATAATTAAAGCTTCAGTCAATCATAAATGGCGTGCTATAATTTCTTTCTACTTGTCAATCTGAAATCCACATAACAATATGAAATTCACATCACAGTAAAATTCTGTTAAAGTAAAGACCAGTTATGCATATATTTAAGACATTCTCAATGTTCCACATCAACACTGTAATTCTTAAAAAGACTAACTGGTACAACCAAAATAAATCATGATTTCAAAAACGATCTATTATAATCCAAAATCATATCGACAAACATATGTCTAATTCATTATAGGCAATATATACCAAATAATTTCTCAAATATTACTCACAGGATAAAAAATTTCAGAATATGACATCAGGCTATCAATCTCAATAACCTATATATCCACTCATATTCTAGCAGCATTGAAAAAATTTCAATAAATAGTTAATAGTCATCAATTAAATTATAAATGTATTTAAACACTTTCCTGAAGCTTCTTTAAATTGTTGGCAATTCTAAATAATCATCTCTATAAATTAACAGCCATTTCACCATTGCCTATTCTAGATGTTTAACAGCTTCATCAATCTTAAATTCTCATCCGCGCTCATATTTAGCATAAATGATATTGTCAAAATTATATACTCAAACATACATATACAAATACTATAGAGACGTTGACAAAACAAAGTAATTCATGCAACATATACACCAAATGTTTTCAAAAAAACATCAGTTCTAAAACATCAGCATGACTGTTACCACATGAAAGTTGTTACTTCATGAATGTGCTTATAAAACTATAGCAAAAGAGCTTACCATCTAAATATAAAGAATATCATAAGCATACCAACGTAAAATTTATTAAAACATACAATCCCACATGGTTGAACATCTAAACCAATAACCATGTATATTTTTCATGTAAAAGCTTAATTCAAAACAACATTCTGCAGGATGCAAACATCGAATATTCCAATTTCATGAAGTATGAATATTTGTCAAGACTCATGATATAAAATATGATGAAGCCAACTTTCTCACAAGCCTATCAATTCCCTTAAAATTTATTTCATGCATAATTTACTTTATAATTGCAACATAAGAACAGTAACAAACATAACATAAGCAAATATGCAGATTGATATCGTCTTAAAACTGTTAGTACAATTTGCACAAATAAGAAACAGATTATGAGTTAGAACAATATTACTGTTCACCAAGATACAAAAAGTGAATCTGGGTTGAGTCGCGGACTAGGTCGCTCTCTTTAAGACGTTTCACGGCTCTGCCCGGAATTTGTGCTAGCAGTATTTCAGCCCCGTCGTCTTCAGGATAAAACAAGCCCAGATTAACACTGTCTCAATCGATTTTGCACAAAACCGATTGGTACACTCGAAAACTATAGAAACAACAGTGAGGTTATCGGCTTTGAAATTATTGGAAACAGGAAAAAATTGCTGAAGAAATTTTTTTTTCTCTCAGCTTACAAATTTTTTTTTCTCTCGGCTAGTAAAAATATTTGCTTCTCTCCACTTGCTTTCCTTGCTGTTTATTATTTTTTTTTGTTTTGTTACAACATGTGTACTAAACAAAGAAAACACTATGTGTATATATAAGAAATATTTTTTGAACTTTGGCAAATAAAACGTTTGTAATAAATTTATAAACGTTGGGTATTAATTTACAAACGTTGGCCATTAATTTACAAACGTTTTGATATTCAATGTATAACCAAATTTTTTTTTTTTTTATAAAAAAACATTTGTTACAAAAAAATATATATATATATACACACACATATCTTAAATAAAATTTTCTCCAAAAAGATATATAGAAATACATCAATAAGTAAATAACTTCTCCAAAATAATAATTTTTTTGTACCAACAATTAAAAAATTTTAAAACAAAAAAACAAATCAAAGCATATTTTTTAATTGAAATTCACACTTACAACAGTATGAGGTGTCAATATTGATTCATTCCAGAAGTCTTAAAGCAAACCACTTTAGAATGAATCCAACTCCTCCAGAAACTATAGCAATCCGAAGGCACCCTAGAAAAAATATTCGCCCACGCTCTATAAAAAATTAAGTGTGTTTGTGTATGTCCTAAAATCTATTGTGGATGTCATGACGTAATAGTTTGTAATACAATTTATTATTTATTAACAAAAGATATTTATTTTTTTACACAGTCCCAAGACATTATGTCGGATTAATATCGTTAATCCAAAAAATATTTGTGATTATGAGAGTCAACGATATATATACAAATAAGTCTCAAATTAAGTTCTTGGTAACATGTGATTATTATACAGGATAATAATGTATCGCTAGACCAATATTATTTTGTATCATCTAGATTGATATTTGATTTTAATAGAATGGATGATGAATCTCATATCATAAAGACACAAACAATAGATATCCTCATTCATAGAATAATATCATTAGTGTTGTTATATCCTCTGACCTGAGATCACATGTTGACTTGTATGATAGTACTTATGATTCACTAGTATATCATCATTCGACTAGTCATGTCATTTGAATAAACTCTAGATGGTCTTGAGCTAATAACGTACGAAATCATGTGTGCTTCGAGAAGGGATCTGATAGTTTTGATAGTAGAAGCTAGAGATGTTCCAAGGAAACTCAAATATGTGGATATAAGTCTTTGGCCAAAGCAGTCAATATCTTAGAGATATCAAATCATGATCCCAAACTCGATAAGGAAAATAAATATCAGAAGGAATGAGATGACATGCTCGAAGTGTATTTTAACATGTTCATATATTTTCCCACTTCTTTATCGACTGGGGGCTATGACATATTGCTAGGTGTTTACCCCTAGTCCGTGGGATATTATTTAGATGAAATATTAAATAGTTAATATCATCCCACTACTACTAAACCCGGCCACCGGTTCGGGTACTCGGTTCGTTTTTTGAAAATAAATTTAAAATATTGAAAATTAATTTTTAAAAATAGAAATGAGATATTATTAATATTACCAAATATAAATAATGAAAAAAATTATTAATTTGAATTTTATTATATTAAACTAAACACGTAATTAAAAATAAAAGAGATTGAAATTAAATTTATAAAAAAACTTATGTTAAATTTATAAAGTTCTGACCCTATGTGAAATTACAAACAATAAGCAGGACAAGTCATGTTACTGCTACTATGGATAAATTAACAGGCAACCACAATAACAATCAAATAAAATTATGCTGTAAAATATTAAAACAATAACAGGAATTAAAGCAGCAAAATAAATCAAACCACACAAAATTCAACACAATGATTTTGGTGACGAAGTGGAAAACTCTTGCAAGTAAAAAACCACTCCGGGTATAGGCTACCACCCGAATCCACTATATAGAGAAAAACTTACAGCGATGGTCAAAACCTATGGTGACAACTCCACCGACTCAAGTACCTCAATACTGCAAGAACTCAAGGCAACTCCTCAAGCCCGCGACCCACAGTTTTCTTCAGAACCTCTGAAGTCTCTGAGTAGATTATATCACCAATGACGCCGGAACTCCGACTACCAAACTTTCTCCTAAAGAACTCTAAAGAATTAGGGAATTTGGGTTAAGTTGTGTTGAAGGTTTAACAAAGAAACATTCACACCATCAACGAAAAAGACAAGGAGATAAGAAGTCTTCAATGGTGGAATCAAAGAGAGTTGAAAACTTTGAGAGATTTTGGCTCAAGGGAAATATGCTTCAACCATTGGGGAAGGTAGCTCAATGTTTGTTTATATAGGTAGGGCAAAGGAAAAGGGTTTCCTAGTGTTATTTTGGCTTAAAAACGTGTCTAAGAAAACCTACTTACTCAGGGACATTCGAACGCACTTCAAACATAACTCAAACGCAAAAAAAATATTCGAACTCAAGTACGAACGCAACACGAAAGCAGTCGCGGACTGGTTTTCAGATGTAATTTAAAACGCTTGTAACTTTCTCGTCTCTTGGCCAAATCATGAGTTCTTTATATGTACGTGATCATCTTCAAGTCTAATTTACAATGCAACTAACCTCATGTCAATTGGAGCTCTAAATCTTCTGGAATATGCAAAAGAGTAAATATCATTCCGAAATCTCTATCTCATGTTGTCCAATTGCTCTGATATCTTCAAGACTCATTACAACTCAATTGAAGTCATTTTGTCACGGACACATACCAATAAAAATGGAACTAACAGGGTGAGAGGAATCAAAGCTCATGTAGTTTCAATATATTTTGTAGATAGTTAACCTCATTATAAATATTTACCCATCATCATTATATGTTCTATTGTTGATCATTCATCTCTTGTTCCGCTTGCAGATGCATTATCGAACAAGTCTTCAAAATCATTAGGGGTATCTTCTAGATGCCTTAAATCAGCTCGAGTTCAATCATCGACATACGATGTTGTTTATAAGGTGCTTAGATGTAATGAAGATCTTCTTGCTTCCAAATTATTACCTTCTAAGCTGAAGGGTTGTTCAACTATAACAGTGGAAACAGGTGCTGCCAGCACCTCTTTAGCGATAATCGATAAAAAATTATAGATATTTTGATGCTGGTTCCACCAGTCAAGTACGTGAAAATTTTTACCCACAACGCTTTCAGCAGAAAACTTAAAATTTATTAATAAATAATTATATAATTTTGGATTGTTAGTCATGGTTTTCTTCTACTTTCTATTTCGTTGTAGTATCCAAGGATCACCTGTACTAAGTCTTGAAGGTTGTACATATTTGCTACTAGATTGTCATAGTGATTGCAAGTTGTATTTATTGATATAATCATTAATAATTCTATTAAATCATTTTTTACTCCATCTATTATTTTTCTAACATTAATTTCATTCTCTATTCTTAAAAATTCATAGTAAATTTGTAAGTCAGCATTCAAACCTCCTAATTTAAATCTAGAATAAAAAATTATAGCAATAAGATAATATAATGGAATGTCTTTAAAATAAGTCAATCATTTTCTCTTCATTACAATAATAGCTTCAATTAAAATAAGATCATTAACATTTGAACTTTTAGCATGCTCATGCAATACAAGAAATTTCAATTGTAGCGACGAAATATTCCGTTTCAAAATTTAGCGACGGAATAGAGACGAAATTGAAACGAATAATAAAACTACCAACAGAATTTAACGACAAAAAAATTCCATCCCTAAAAATGGCACGAGTTAGTGATGAAATAACGACGATATTTGTGTTGAAATTAGAGATGGAAATTAGATCCGTCTCAACTTTCGTCTCTAATTTGCGACGGATTAGGAAATCTGTCACTAATTGCGACGAATTGTTATTGCGTCGCCAATCTTAATTAGAAATGAAATTTTTCCATCACTAATCATTCGTTAAATAGAAACGAAATTAATATTTCGTCGCTAAATAAAAACATAATCTCTATTTCGTACCTAATTTTAAATTTTTATTTTTATTTTAATTTCTAATTTGAAAAACTATTGTTAATTAGAAAAAAAATTATGTCGCTAATCCATCACTAATTAGAAACAGAATCTCTATTCCGTCCCTAAATAGAAATGAAATCTCTATTCCGTCGCTTATTTTTAAAATTTTCAATCCCCTCAAATCTTATTCCTTCGGCGCCACTTATTATTATTATTTTTTGAAATAGAGACGGATTTTTCATCGCTAAATAGAAATGGAATCAATATTTCGTCGCTAAATAGAAACAAAATCTTTATTCTGAAGCTAATTTTAATTTTTAATTTTAATTTTAATTTCTTATTTGTAAAATTATTGTTAATTAGAAACAAAATTTTTCCGTCGCTAATTAGAAACGAAATCTCAAATCTGTCACTAATTTTTAAAATTTTCAAATCCCTCAAAATTTTATTCCTTCATTCCATTTTTTTAAAAAAAATAGGGATAAATTTTCCATCGCTAAATAGAAAAACGAAATTTCTATTCCGTCATTAATTTTTAATTTTTATTTAAATTTTAATTTCAATTTACAAACCTATTGTTAATTAGAAAAATAATTTTTTTCATCGCTAAATAGAAACGAAATATCTATTTCGTCACTAAATAGAAATAAAATCTCTATTTTGTAGTTAATTTTTAAAATTTTCAATAACCCAAAATTTTATCCCTTTTGTGCCACTTTTTTTTTTAACAATAAAAACAGATTTTCCATCGCTAAATAGAAATGAAATCTCTATTCTGTCGCTAATTTTTAAAATTTTCAGTCCCTCCAAAATTTTATTATGTTTGCGCCACTTTTAAAAATTTCGAGATGAATTTTTCATCACAAATTTGTCGCAAAATAGAAACAGAATCTCTATTCTGTCGTTAAAATTTATCAAATTAAAAAAATTTGTCGTTTTACGAAAATTTCAAATGTCTCAAAAATTTACAAATCTTTCCGCTTCTCTTATTTTCATCCTATATATATACACCATAATCTTTTTATCTCTCAACTCCAATACACCATTGGAAATTTTCTTACTCAATTCCAAATATTATCTAAATTTTTCATCCCAACTCCCATTATCAATTTTATATTTTTCATATCTTCTCTATTAAATTTTCCTGAGAAACAAACACTAATATATATTTTTTTGGTTTAAGGTGGAGCAAATAGATGGTGGTGGTCCTCAATGAATGTAGCTTGCTGGTGTAAAGTTCACGATCTCATCTTGAGGTCCTGGGTTCGAATCCAGGGAGTGCGTTTCTTGTAAGAGCCTGAGATAACTGGGGTTTTTACCTGCTCCTCTTAAGCCCATAAAGGGTGGTTTGGCGGTGGGGATTCCAACTATTCTTAAAAAAAAAAAAGATGATTGTGAGTCCAAACTTGCGGTGGACATTACGGTGTCTTGTGAAATTGAAAATGTACATACAATAATTAAAAAGTACACTTCTTTAAATTTTCCACCATTAAAAAATGTTAAAATTTTCACCTATCTAAAATTTTAAAATTTCCTCTGTCTATAATTGAAAAATTTATCACTTCTCTATAATTAAAAGATTTTCCGCCTCAAAAATTTTAAAACTTTTCCCTTTCTAAAATTTAATGTTTCACTCATCTCTAAACTTTTGAATTTTATGCCTCTCAAAAATTTTAAAATTTCCTTTTTTAAAACTTTTTTAAAAACAATAATTAGCTATAGAATAGCTACTAAAATTACGTAGCTAAATTGAAACAGATTCTCTATTTCATGGTTAATTATCGACAGAATTTTCGTCGCTATTTAGATATGAAAATTTATTCTGTCGCTAAATAGTTACGGAATTTCCGCCTCTATTTAGCGACCAAATTCTATTTCGTCGCTAATTAACTATGTAATATTCGTCATTATATAGAAACATAATGAAATTTTGTAACTAATTTTAGCGACATATGTAATATTTACATCTCTAATTGACCATTAGCGACAGATAGCTACAGATTTTTCCACCATTTGACTATTTTCTTGTAGTGATTAGAGTACCTATCATATTCAAACATTCAATAAGAAATAAATTTATTGTTGGATAATAAACACCACTAATAATATTTATTGCATCATTAAAACCTGAAAAATTTCTAAAATTCTTTTACAAACATCTCATTGATTAGGAAAAAGTGTTATATGTTGACCATATTAGGGAAAAAAATTACATAATACATCTTTGTAAACAAATGATTGAGTTACAAGAAAACAAGTTGAATTCTAATGAGTTAGAACATCTCATGAAAATTTATTGGTTTAACACAATTTAATTTACAAAGTTTTTACCGTTTTAATGTATTTCTAGGCATTTTATAAGCAGTAGAATTTAAAATATTTTGACAGTAATTAGTAATTTTTTATTTTTTTTTAACCAAAACTTAAATAAAGATATGCCATGCAAGTAAATTTAGCAAATTCTTCTCTATTTTTAGCATAATAAAATTTAAATAAATGTAAAGAACTTGTACATTTACTAGATGAAGTGTACCTGCCCGTTTGCGTTTGTGTTTTATCTAGTTCAATTTCAGCTACATGATGTCTATCTAAGTGCTTATTCATATTGTCATAGTAGCTAGTAAATTTGTAAGATACATCACAATAGTTGCATATTACTCTTGAACCTTCATTTCTAGTCTCGATTAAATGAAAATGAATTTTGAAAATATCAAAAAATTGAGACTTAACTTCTTTTCTTCGTGTACCGATACTTTGGCCGCTCTTTGGGGTTAGAACATTGGACATGATGTTCTCATATGAGCTTGTCTTTTTTTTTTTTTGGGTTACTATTGAAGAGTTTTAAAATTAAATCAATTGGAGAATTGAAAATGAGAGAATTGAAATGAGAGAATTAAGAAAATTGAGAGAACTGAGAAGGAGAGAATTAAGAAAATGGAGAGAATTGAGAATGAGAGAATTATTGGTGTGTAAACAAATGAATTATGGTCACTATCTATAAATTATTTGGTTAATATTGTGATGCTTAAATTACCCTTAAAAGTAGTCGTTTTATTACTGTTATTGATAGTAATTTAGAAAATTTTAAAATATATGAAAAAAATTATTTGGAAATGGCTAGTAGTCGTTAGCCTTGGCAAGGCCAACAACTACTAGTCGTTGGTAAAGGTTTCTTGAACCGTAAGGTTCCGGTCCGATTCTTCCGTCCACCCTAGAGGAACCGGAAGGAATCGATTTCGATTTCGGAACTGAAATCAGAATCGGAATCGTTATGTTCCTTCCAGTTTGGTTTCGGTTCCGAACCGGAACTATGACCAGGCCTAACGGCTACTCGATAATGAACTTAGGACGGTCTCACAAATATAGTTATTATCTATGTTACAAATTCAATGATGTTTATTAAAAGTCAATAAATGATTATTTTGGCAATTAATATTGAAATTATATTTCCATTTAAAATAGAATTTCCTAATATAAAATAAGATTAGGACATTCGGAATATGTCAAAAATATTAATTTGATTAATAAATTCGAAATATAAAAATTAGAATTAATTATTTAAATAAATATTTTATATTTATATTAAATAAATTAAATTAAATGTAATTTTGATTAATTGTTAGATCAAATTAAGTAAGTTAAAATTAATTAATAGTTAATTAATTATTGGGCCAAAATAATATTTTATCTATTGGGCCTTAATTTAATGGGCTAGCACCTTAATTAATTAAGAGTCATAATATAAATTAAATTGGGAAGTCTTATTTAATGAGAAATTCTTATTTAATTAAGTTTCATAATTTAATTTGGAAAGAAACTTAAAGAGACCAAATATGATTTAGAGAGATCTTTGATTGTCCTTATTGTATTGGGATACAAACAAGACAATCCCAACTTTATAAATAAAGGAAGAATTCGGCCAAGGAGGATTATCCCTCTCCATTGGCCGAATTTTGCTCTCTCTCCCTCTCTTTGGTTGTTCTAAGTTTGCTGTGAGATTAAATTAAAGAAAATTTGTTTCTTTAATCTATAATCTAAGACTTCAACATTCTAGAAAGAAAATTATTTTCTTTATTCCCAAAACGGGAGTAATTTATTCGTAAATGAGTTCTAATGTGTTAATTAGAGGTGCAATATTTAGTGCACTACTTTAAGGGAAAATTCAAGGAGATTCAATAAAGACTCTAGATAAGAAAATATATTCAAGTATGTTTTTCAGCTTGTTGAATTTTATTTATGTTGATGAATAAAATTATTTCCATGTATGTTTAATTTTTTATTAGTATAATTTGTTACGTCAATAATGACCTAACTACGATCCTTAAAATGATTATGTAAGAAAATTTTAAATTCCAATTACATGAATACTTCCACACTAACCTCTGAAACCTTACAAAGCGAACCTTGAATTATACATCACATGGCCAAATTTATCATAAGCACACATGACTGGTAATTAGGATAATAGATCCACCTCAAAGTTAGGGTGACACGTCACTTACATAGAGGCCCTAACTCGTTTTGAAAAATGAGAGCATCATAAAAACAGATGCTTAAGATCAAAGAACTCAGTTTACTTCTCAAACATTACATTTTTTTTTTCTTGGTTGATTTTTTTTTTGTTTTTTTTTGAAATTGTTGGAAATCTCACTGTCAAACCATCTCTTCCGGACTTAAGTAAAATCCTCAGCTCTCTCAGGCTCTTATAAAAAACGTACTCCCTGAATTCGAACCCAAGATCTCAAGGTGAAATCATGAACTCTACACTACCAAACCACGTCTTCAAGTTCATTGAAGACGTAGTCTTTCTTCTTCTTAGTCACTAAAATTAATCCTAACTTGAATGTTGTAATATCTTTTTCAGGTACATCACATCACTTAGGACAGACGACGACAAGGAGAAGATATTCTCTCCTTCAGATATAATGAAAAATATTCAATTTTTAGTTATCCATTAATTAAAACCTATTTGTAGAAATTGAACTTAAGAACATCTAGAAGGAAGCATCACGAGCACAAAATCATGTATATATATATATTATCAACAAGTAATCAATTATATAGAAATTGTAGATGTGATCTTTGAATAAATAAAATCTAATAAAATACAGACAACTTGAACTTAAAAACACTCGGTTATGTCTCCAGCCAAATAAAGCAATCAGGAGGAATTACACATAATATATCAATTATTTTTATTAATTAGGTTTCATTTTAATTTAATTTGAATATTAGGATATCATAAATTTGTATTCGACCAATCAAGCATATGACAGTGACTTCAAGTTTAAAGCCAATGACAGTTATCAAAGCATAGTGCACTCAGTCTTGAGAACAATTAACACATGTGATTGGTTGGGACTAAATATAATTTTAAGTTTAAAACGTATAATATGATTTTTATTTTTTTTTATTAGTAGGGTCATATTTAAAATTTCGTTTAGAATCTTGAAATTTAGAATAATTTAAAACCACCCTGATAATCGCTATGGAAAAATTGGTTGAAAATTTAAAACTGCATATTTTATATATAATGTTGATCTTACGTGATTGAGTGGGTTTCCTTTGTTTTATCTTTCAGCATAGTTAATTCATTCGATTCGCGTAATTTGATGGTGTATGACTCAAGATCTGTCATTTAAATCTTGAGTTCGTATACAAGGGGTGTATTATTTGTAAGAGCCTGAAAAAACTGAGAATTTTATCTGCTCCGCTTAAATCCATCCAGGTCGGATAACTTGACGACAGAATTTCCAATATTTAAAAAAAAAAAAAAAGAATTAGTTAATTCATTCAACAAAGCTGTACATATCAGTTATCATATAATGGAAAAATGAACTCAAGACAGTCGACTCATTAATTATTATATCGGAGTTATTTTGTATCGATTGTCTTATTGATTTAGAGCTAGATGTATATATTTGACCTAAATAAAAGGTCAACCAAGAGACCTATCCTTTGAGGATAGACATAAATTCTTTATAAATAGTAGAGTAAATGAATTTATGAATTTTATTAAAATTATAAAAATTTTGATCATCTCACTTAAATTGCATTCTAAAATTTTGATCATCTCACTTAAATTGCATTCTATATATATATCATTACTATCGTCATTTCACTTCTCTTTTCTTCCATTGAATCTAAAAAACCATCATATATGTATGTATCAAATAGCTACTTGCCCCTACTTTTTACTAGTGGTTTTTAAAGAAAGAGGTGAAGTCAATAGCCACCGAATTATAAATTAGAAACCTATAAAAAGTCTTCAAATGGAACTGGTACTCTGCCACTTATTGATATTTTATTATTTCTCAAATGCTTTAATTTCATTTGACTCTCTTAACTCACATTAATTCCACTTTCAATACAGTGATCATTATTATTGTTTGCGCGATTTTTGTGCGCGAAGAAGAAAGAGAAACGTGTAAGGTTCAAATCTCCTGAGACAAAGTCCCAGCAATGGGTGTTTGATTAAGTGAATAAACCTTCAAGGGGCGCAAGCACACAAATTACAATCCTAAAAGTTATAAAAATTAAAAGATAAGAAAAATGCTCGTTTGAGTCTTCATTTGATTCTGTCTTTCTTCTCTTTATACGAGTGAGTTTTTATAGTGGAGCTTATAAGCCGCTTGAGCAGTGCCAGTATCTCCCTGCAATTGCTGGATCATGTCTTCAACCGTTAAGTTGTGCGTCTGAACCGCTTGATCGTGGAGAGAAAAAATGCTTAACTGCTGTAGTAGTGAAATCAACCGCATTATATGTTCTCGTCCCAATAGCTTCTTCGGTCGTCTTGATTTCTTTGTCGCCCTCATTGCCTTCGTCGTCCTTCGTCCTTTACTCTTTACTCTTTTGGTGTTAGGGCGATTTCACTCTAGGGTGACAAATTTTCTTTTTCAACAATTACTTATTAGCATATATACTTTTATATAAGAAATGTAGAATTTTTGATCAGACACTGTTAGTAATGATAAATATTGAATTCTAAAAATAAATTCTCTTTTAAGCAACGTCCCTAATAGTATTTCATCTTTTCCTTAATTTATTACTTAGTCATTAATTAATTAATTAATGCAAATTAAGCCGGCTGATATATATATTTCTAAATAAACCTCCCTAAAACTTGACAATAGATAGAGTTTGGTTTATAAATCTGTAGATAAAATTGTCATTCC
>SKCR01046420.1:0-41703 GCA_019454045.1 Zanthoxylum bungeanum
GCTTTCTTCTTTGGTATCCACCGGTTCTTATGACATGAAAAAGACAGCTTGGCAGGCTGTGGTAATTTATCCATAGATGGTCCCCTAGGATATGTAGATTTCCCCTCAATTGGAATTTCTGGACTGCACATTCGGAAAAATTGGCTCGCTTTCTTTTTAATCTTCCAGGAATCATCTCCAAGTGAGAACTTGCCTTTCTTTTCCTCTTTTTACGGCCCTTTGGGAGTGGTTTCGAGTTTAGCTGCAGAGAATCCATGGCTGGTATTATGCTCATAGGCTGTTGAAATACTGATTCACCATGTCTTGTTTCAACTCCATTCCCTACTATATCTACCCTGTGACATTTTGTATCACCTTGAGGACTCGGCATGGCTCTGAAAACACTGAAGGTGATTTCTTCATATTGACCTCTCATTATCAATTCACCTTTATTCTCTTCTCTTCTGTTACTGTTTCCTCCTGAAATACCATTTCATTTCTTTACTGCCTAAGTCCTGAGAGGTGTCTTTAAACTCTTTTCCGCTCCTACAGGTTATGATTTGACATTGCTCATTGGGATTGACTTCAGTATTACTCGGAAACACCCATGTCTGTTGATTGGCCATGGAAGAAACAAGCAACCCAATTTGCGCTTCTAAAGATTTCATATTTGCCTCTATATTGCCCATTCGTGTTTCGATGTTATCCAGCCTTGACTCATTCTTCTCAAACCTCTCTGAAGCTGTAGCTACAAACATGCTCATGAGGTCTTCTAAGGAAGGTTTCTGCTCAGCTCTTGGATAATTGAAGCCATGAGGAGGTTGCAAAATGTTTTCCATATCAGCATATGAAAAATTCGGATGATAATAAATAGGCATAGGACTGCCTCTATAGTTGTTGAAGTTCTGATTGTTCACATATTGTACTTGTTCAAATCCTGCTCCTCTGTTGGGTAAAAGCATTCCATTAGCAGAAGCAGCTTCAATAGACGGTTGGCCCATTTGATTTGTCAATACTGCTAGATGAGTCGTGAGGACGATACTTGAGCTATCAGTGCACCAATAGGATTGCCATTGCTTCTTTTCAAATTCACCTCGTAAGAAAAAAATATAAAACAAAAAATAAAATAAAATAAAATAAAATAAAATAAAAAATAAGAAATAAAAATAAAACTTAAGACAAAAATAAAGGAAATAAAGTAAAAATAAAAATAAAAATAAAATTCTAAATTAAAGTTAAGATTACTTGGTAGTAGTATTAATGTGAATTAAACAAACAATCCCCGGCAACGGCGCCAAAAACTTGTTGTGATATTTTATATCGTACCGCAAGTGTACGGTGTCAGGTTTTAGTATAAATGAGTTTAGAGTGTCGAACCCACAGGGATTGCGTTAACTCGCACTAAGTACTACAATTGATAATCCTAACTTTATTTAGAAAATAAATAATAAAGATTTTTAATAAATAAATAAATATAAAAATATTTAGATAGGAGGAACTAATACGATAGAGATTCTGGATCCTGATTTCACCTAGTTGTCGCCTATGTATTTGTCATACCAATTAATCCTTGTTCAGTTATATTATTTATAAGTCAAGATTCCGCAAATATCCACTCCTCTCTCGAGCATCAGTGAAAATATCATCAACTATAGACTTCGATATCTCTATAAAAATCCAATAGTTAACAACTCATTACGCTTTGTGATTCTATATTAACGACTTCAAAGGACTACAGATTCTCTCGAACTCTATAAAATCCTAGGTTATATTCTCTAGATCTATTCAAAATCCCCTCTCTCGAGTGATAGATTCTAAACATTTCATCTTCAATTGTGGCCAACAATCAAGAAGCATTAAACTCAAAAGAATATAAATAAATAATAAAACTTCATAACAAAATTGATAAACAATACAAGGTTCAAGCATCGATTACATCATTCTCCAGAATTAAGGAGTTAGTTCATGACAAAAGATAAATTCAATAATAAACAAGTCATGAATCTAATGGAAATCATTAGAGTTCTAAGAAAGAAATAAAAAGATAAAACCCGAATTGAATCTCTTCCTCCTCGGACGTCACCGCTTAATCTCCCCTTGTTGCTCTTCAATCCTCTCCTTGGATCTCTAAAAATATTTGTTTCTGTATTTTGTGCAGTGTATTAGCCTCCTCTTTTGAGTTTGGATGAACCAATATATTTATAATGGAGCTTGGGGTCATGGGGATCTTAAAAACCCTAAAAATCACTTTCCTGGCTTGCGCAGGTTTTCTTCCGCAGGGGGCGCTGCGGCGACGAACAGTGGGCGTTGTGGAGCCCAACTCCCTGGAAAATGTATGTAAATGACTAGATCTCCTCGAGTAGATGCAAATCGATATATTATGAGTCTCGTAACTCTTTCTAGATCAAAAGTTATAGCCTTTTTAATTTCAGTGCACAGCTGATGCTGGTTTTTACTGCTTCTTGAGTCTGATGCTCCCAATAGGTCCTGAAACACACGTATTTATCCCCGGATCCATGTATTAATGCTCCTACAAATAAAACATAAAATAAACTATTAATAACATTAAATATCTCGAAGTATAACAATATAATAAGCTAAAGATGTCGGAATAAGTGGGTATAAACCACACTTATCACTTGCATCAAGCTTACTAGGTAATGTTTGATCTTCTCCTAAGCTATGTTCATTTTTGTATTAGATGTATGATCACATAGCTTAATGTTGAAATAATGATAATCAATTATGTTAGGATACTTTAGAAGTATAAACACAACATGCTTATATATATTAGGTCAAAGATGTTCATGTTGGACATGGAACAATTAATAAAAGTTTGGAACTCTAGATTAAAGCTTAGAGTCATGACTACCATTTTAGATTCACTTGACTACCTTTACGTGAACTAGAATTGTTAATGAGACATTTCTAATTGGGATTCTAAAATGATTCATGATTAGATTCAAACAAATTCATATACGTATTTAGAATACATGTATGCTAGTTGTAAAACATGTGTTGATGGTGGTTATGAAATTATAATTGGAATTTTAGTGTATTTGAAGTATTGGGAGAAAATTAGAAATATTTTGAAATGAAAAATCTCTCACTACCTAAGTTGAGTCGCGACACAAACCATTTCGCATCGCGACACAGAGCTACGCGTCGCGACTCCCAGATTCCCGCATCAAGACGCGTCTTCGTTCACGTTCATCATGCTCTCAACATTTTGGGTGGCGTCGCGACTCCCAAGCACTTGCGTCGCGATGCCCAGACTGATGAGTGGTAAATGTATCACTATTTCTCACTCATTTGACCTAATATTTTGAATACATTCTTGAGTTTTGTGAATATTTTGATGTGTTTTGTGTTATTTTGTAGATAAATAAAGTTTCAGGACTCTATGGAGGTGATTTGGGGCCAAAACAGTGAAAAACGGACAAAAGTGAAATTTGGTAATTTTGTGCGTTGCGACGCGCAAGCCTTCGGCGTCGCGACGCCTAACATGCGCCATGAGTTGCTAACGTGCGCCGGGGGACACGTGTCAGAATCTGAAAAGTTTGACTTGCTAACGTGCGACGTACCACATGTCAACATCACAGCTGATCTGCTAACATGCATCGTGCCACATGTCATCATCCTATGGTACCGACAATCACCATCGCCACGTGTCACTCCACGTCATCGTCCACATCAGCAGTAGACCGAGTCAACTCACCACGTCAGCGCCACGTCATCATCAGCCAATCACAGCGTGCCACGTGTATCAATCCTACGGTGCCGACAATCACTTTCCCCACGTGTCGCCACATCATCACCACGTCATCGCCACATCATCGCCACGTCAGCACAATTATTGAGTCAATTATCCACATCACCACATTATCAGATAAGAATCTGAAGCAGCCAACCAGATCGCGACACGTGGCGCGTCGCGACGCGAAACGCGCGTCGCGCACACCTTACCGAGGCCTATAAATTCAGATCAATTTTCTGATTTCAGACTCTCTGAATTCTCTGATGTAAATAGAGAGTTTTATATCTAGTTTACTTTAAATTTCAGTTTTGTAATAATAATTTACTTTCTTTACTTTTTCAGTTTTTACTATTCAACATGAGGAGGTAACTTCCCACTGCTAGGGTGAAAGGTAAAACTTTTATTACTGCTATTTAGATTAATCTCCCTAATTATAATATATTCACTATTTAAAATTTGACTTAACGATGATACCGCTATATTGACCGGTTGGTAATTGATTTTAAATTGATTTTAATTTGACTAAGCAAGGATACCGCCTGGTTGGTCGGTTGGTAATTTATCGCCTATATGGCTGGTTTATGGACAAATATTGTTACCGCCTTAATGGCTGGTTGGACTTAATTTGACTTAATCAGGTTACCGTATATATGGCTGGTTGGTAATGTTATCACAAGTTAATATATTATATTAAGGGAGATATATAAAATAGTAGTAGTAAGAGTAGATCATTTAACCCTATCATTTTATTTTTGTAATTTTACTTTTCAGTATTTACTTTACCGCATTTACTTTTCAGCATTTTAGTTTATGTCTTTTACTTTTAAGTTTTTACTAGCCCTAGTTATGTGTCGTAACTAAGTTAGTTATCTAGGGTTGTGATGAATTCTAATATCACCGGTTTATAAGGGGTTATTTTATAGTTTGGGTAATTTAAAGGTTTACTTATTAAGTCTTAAGCTTAATGTGTCTTGTTAATTGGCCACTAAAAAGATTGATCTGGTAAATCTAAAATAAACTTGACAAAGGAATTTTAGGTTTCAGCCTTAGACTTAGTAGCACATGATCTTCCTTGAGGATAGATAACCCTTTAATAGATTTCCTTACAGGATAGATATATACATGTCGGGCGGGGGTAACCATAATTGGAAGTTAAACTTGATGAATCAATGTAATTTGGTTGACATAGACATATGGTTCAATTGGGTTATACTGGGTATTTGCGTCTGACCATCGACAGGGGCTTTCGCATAATTTCATGTTACAGGTTATTAAACCGATTTATTACACAAACATGAAATAACCACTTCATCTTTTAAAAGATATTAGAAAGATTCACAACCCTAGATAGTTTCTTAATATTGAATTTTCTTAAACCTACTTTCGTGCAATTTTATTTACTTGTTTTTAAATCATCACCATTTCAAATCAATCAATCAACCTGTTAGATACTAGTAATCATTTGACCTCATAAAATTAATAGATTAGGCATTAAGTCCACGTGGGATCGATACTTTTTATACTACTTGAACAATACGTGCGCTTGCGTTATACGCCTGTGATTACGCTGGTCAAGTTTTTGGCACCGGTGCCGGGGACTTATTTTTCTTTCACTATTAGTTTTGAGGTTAGATACATTTACTTGTATTCAATTTCTTTTTACTTATTGTTTTTGTTTTCTTGTGTTTCAGGTTCTCAGAAACTACATGAGACGAACCAGAAGCTTTGAACTATGACCGTTTGACCCGGAAATTGAAAGATCCATCAGACAGTTGAGAAGGGAAAGGCGTGAAGGCCAATAAGCTTTAGTCAACATGGAACCTGAACCTTTGGAAGTTGCACCACCAATACCCATTGGAGACAGAACTATTCCGGTGGTAGACTGCTTCATTTCCTGTATTGTACTTCCTCATTTACCTACAAATGCGTGTGACATCAAAACATGATTCAACAGTCAGTGCAGTTTTGGGGAAAAGCAACTGAAGATCCTAATACCCACATCAGCAACTTTCTGGAAGTTTGCGGCACTTTCAATTACAACCGAGAAGCTGAAAAAGCAATGAGACTGCGGGTTTTTACATACTCCTTGAAAGACAGAGCTAAAGCTTGGCTACATTCACTACCAGCAGGTTCCATCACAACTTGGAACAATTTAGCCACCAAATTTCTTGCAAAGTACTTTCCACCAGCCAGAACTGGAAAGCTGAGGAATGACATCACATCCTTTGTACAACAAGACTCGGAAACTCTCTACGAAGCTTGGGAAAGGTACAAAGATTTACTCCGGAAATGTCCTCACCATGAGATTCCAAAATGGCTTCAAGTCCAAACTTTATATAATGGACTTTCTGGACTGATGAGAACCACAATCGATGCTGCTGCTGGAGGAGATTTAATGGCTAAAGGATAAGATCAAGCCTGTGACCTAATCGAAGAAATGGCCAAAAATAATTGCTTGTGGCCAACAAAAATGATCATGATCCAAAGAATTGCAGGAATTTATGAAGTTGGAGTTCAACGCCAAGCTGGATCAGATATGTAAATTCATGGAGACTCTTACCACTGGATCCATAAGTTCACCATATGGAGGAGCACCAGAACCAAACCAACTTGAAGAGATGGTGAATTATGTCAACAATTTCAACAGACAGGGGAACAATCCATATTCCAACACCTATAACCCAAGGTGGAGGAATCATCCCAATTTTTCATGGGGCAACAATTCAGGGCAAAAGAACAATCCACCACCTGGATTCCAACAGCAGAACTATCCACCACCAGGATTTCAACAACAGAACAAAGGCCAGGAACATGAAAAAGAACCAGAAATGAAAGAATAGATTGTAGAGATGTTCAAAAAGCAACAAGCAGCATATGATGCTATATTTCAAAGCCAATATGCTTCCATCAAAGCAATGGAGAATCAAATTGGACAACTGGCCAATGCTCAGAGTTACAGACCGCCAGGAAATCTTCCCAGCAATACAGAACCAAATCCAATGAACCGAGGGAATGAGCAATGTCAAGCCATTACTTTGAAAAGCGGTACTGAAATCAACAAATATGTTGGAATCAAGGCAACAATTGAAGAACTTCCAAAAAATGCAGTTCCACAGATGGAGGAAAAAGAAGCAAAGGAAAAAGAAAAAGATCAGATCATTCCACCTCCACATTTTCCTCAGCGTCTTCAGAAAAACAAACTGGACAAACAGTTTGCTCGATTCTTGGAGGTGTTAAAAAAGCTACACATCAACATTCCATTTGTAGAAGCTTTGGAAGAAATGCCCAGCTATGTAAAATTCATGAAAGACATTCTTTCACGAAAACAGAGATTGGGAGATTACGAGACAGTAGCATTGACGGAAGAATGCAGTGCCATCATTCAAAGGAAACTTCCCCCGAAGTTGAAAGATCCTGGCAGTTTCACAGTACCATGCACCATTGGAGAACATTATATCGGTAAGGCTTTATGTGATTTAGGTGCAAGTGTTAATTTAATGCCTTTTTCTATTTACAGGAAACTGCAAATTGGAGAAGCAATGCCTACCTCAGTCTCACTACAACTTGTTGATCAAACGCTCGCATTTCCGAGAGGAGTCGTTGAAGATGTCCTGGTCAAAGTTGACAAACTCATTCTCCCAGCAGATTTCATTATCTTAGACATGGAAGAAGACAAAGATGTGCCTATCATCCTTGGGAGACCATTTTTGGCAACAGGTCGAACTGTGATTGATGTACAAAAATGAGAACTAACCATGAATGTTTAGGACCAAGAAGTTACCTTCAATGTTTTCAAAGCCATGAAATTCCCAAGTGAAGAAAAAATGGAAGAATGTTTCAGAATTGATGTTGTTGATAGCCTCATCCAGGATATTTATATAACTCCCGTGGACAAACTTGAAGCTTGCATCACCAACATGACTGACAGCGAGCTAGATGCTGAAATCCTGGAATGTATCAACTACCTTGACAAACCATTCCGATTCAAATCAACACCACCAGTTGAAAGTCCGGAACTGCCAAAGAAAGATCGAATCAAGCCTTGATTGAAGAACCACCATAGCTGGAGCTGAAGTTACTTCCGAGCCATCTCAGGTATGCATTTCTTGGAAACTCTTATGAATTACCTGTTATTATTTCTTCTTCGCTAACATTGGAGCAGGAAGAAAAGTTGTTAAGAGTATTACGAGAACATAAGAGAGCCATTGGCTAGACTATAGCAGACATTCGAGGCATTAGTCCATCATTTTGCATGCACAAGATTCTGATGAACGATGAGTACAAACCCACAGTGGAGTATCAACAGAGACTCAATCCAATCATGAAGGAGATCATGAAGAAAGAAATCATCAAATGGTTGGATGCTGGCATCATATACCCCATCTCAAACAGCACTTGGGTGAGTCTATGCAGTGTGTACCGAAGAAAGAAGGAATTACTATTTTCACTAATGAAAAGAAAGAGTTGATTCCAACAAGAACAGTGATTGGATGGAGAGTATACATGGACTACCGGAAGCTGAACAAAGCAACAAGGAATGACCATTTTCCGCTACCATTCATTGACCAAATGTTAGATAGATTGGCGGGACATGAGTTCTATTGCTTTCTGGATGAATATTCAGGATACAATCAGATTGCCATCGCCCCAGAAGATCAGGAGAAAACCACATTTACATGTCCCTATGGTACTTTTGCTTTCCGCAGAATGCCATTTGGATTATGTGATGCTCCCGCCACATTTCAGCGTTGCATGATGGCCATCTTCTCAGAAATGCTGGAGTATAGTATGGAAGTTTTTATGGATGACTTCTCTGTGTTTGGAGATTATTTTGACCACTGTTTGTAAAATTTGGAACAAGTGTTACAAAGATGTGAAGATACCAATCTGGTATTCAACTGAGAGAAATGCCACTTCATGGTACATGAAGGCATTGTTCTTGGACATCGGATCTCACAAAAGGGAATCGAGGTAGACAAAGCAAAGATCGAAACATTTGAGAAATTACCTCCACCAACATCAGTCAAAGGGATTCAGAGCTTTCTTGGACATGCTTGCTTTTATAGGAGATTTATCAAAGACTTTTCCAAGATTGCTAATCCTCTATGCAATCTTCTGGAGAAGGATGTGTCTTTCAACTTCACCAAAAAATGCCATAAAGCTTTTGAGATATTAAAACAGAAGCTGGTCTTTGCCCCAATCATTGTAGCACCAGACTGGACCCTTCCATTTGAGGTGATGTGCGATGCTAGTGATTTGGCTGTAGGTGCAGTTTTGGGACAACGCAAAGTAAAGATTTTCCACACCATTTACTACTCCAACAAAACTTTGAATGAAGCTCAACTCAACTACACAACCACCGAAAAGGAGTTGCTCGCAGTTGTGTACGCTTTTGATAAATTCCATTCTTATCTACTGGGTTCTAAAGTGGTGGTCTACACAGATCATTCAGCAATCAAATATTTGATCATGAAGAAAGATGCCAAACCCAGATTGATCCGTTGGATACTTCTTCTGCAAGAATTTGACGTGGAAATTCGAGACAGAGAATGGACAGAAAACAAAGTGGCCGATCATCTATCGAGGCTCGAGAATGGAGAAACAGCTGGCAAAGAATTGTCAATCAAAGAAACTTTTCCAGATGAACAGCTATTTGTCATGAAACAGCAGGATGTCCCTTGGTATGCTGACTATGTCAACTTCATTGTATCAGGAAAATGGCCATTGGAATGGATAACTCAGCAACGAAAAAAGTTCTTCAAGGAAGTCAAGCATTATGTTTGGGATGAGCCGTACCTGTTCAAATGCTGTGCTGATCAACTATTGAGACGGTGTGTTCCACATGAGGAGGTCAACAGTGTTTTGCAACACTGTCATTCATCACCATATGGCAGACACTTCAGCGGGAATAAAATTGCAGCCAAAGTCCTACAATCAGGTTTGTTCTAGCCCACTCTTTTTAAAGATGCTTATCTTTTTGCTTTTCAATGTGACAGGTGTCAGAGAACGGGGAATATTTCCAGGAGAAATGAATGAACTTTTCAAAACATTCTGGAAGTATAGATATTTGATGTGTGGGGTATTGATTTTATGGGACCTTTTGTTCCATCATTCGGAAACCTGTATATCATGGTTGCTGTAGACTACGTCTCCAAATGGGTGGAAGCAATTGCACTGCCATCCAATGATTCAAAATTGGTGATCAAATTCCTTAAAAAGAATATTTTCACTCGGTTCAGAACACCTCGGGCAATTATCAGTGATGGTGGCTCACATTTCTGCAACAAATACTTCGATGCACTCCTATCAAATATGGAGTTACTCATAAGGTTGCCACTGCTTATCATCCACAGTCAAATGGAAAGGTTGAAGTTTCAAACATGGAAATCAAAAGAATCTTAGAAAGAACCGTTGGATCAACAAGGAAGGACTGGTCTACAAAACTGGATGACGCATTATGGGCCTATCGAACAGCTTACAAGACACCCATTGGTATGTCCCCATATCAGATGATAATTGGAAAAGCATGTCATCTGCCAGTTGAGCTTGAGCACAAGGCGTACTGGGCACTAAAGAAGTTGAATCTTGATCCACAAGCTGTATGAGAGAAAAGACTCCACCAACTCAACGAATTGAAGGAATTTCGCTTACAGGCTTATGAGATCGCCAAATTGTACAAAGAAAAGACCAAGAAATGGCATGATCGAAAAATAGTGCACAGACAGTTGGAACCAAGGTAGCAAGTGTTGTTGTACAATTCACGGTTGAAACTTTTCCCTGGAAAGTTGAAATCAAGGTGGTCAGGTCCATTTGTGATCACTCAGGTTTTTTCATATGGAGCTGTTGAGTTACTGGATCCCAACACCAACAATATATTCAAGGTTAACAGTCAGCGTGTCAAACACTACTGGGGAGAATCATTTGAGCGACAAAAAGAAAGTGTCACACTTTCAGGTCCAACCTAACGTTCGAGAAGTCACGTCTAGCTGACGACGTTAAACTTAGCACTCGTAGGAAGGCAACCCATGCAATTTTTGTATATATTGTTATTTGGTGTGTTTTATTTTTGTGTGTTTAATTTTTCAGGATAAGTCATTTCATGATGGAAGAAGTTCTCGCAAATCTTCACAAGCAATGTCCTTCTCTCCCTAAAAAATATTTGATGAAAGTCTACAAAGCTCGCTTGGAACGGATGAGACTACTGATGATCAAAGGTATTCCAACTGATATTCGTTGGATTATTGAAGTACGGGTCCGATTGGCAGTGAGTCTTCTGACTTTTTTACTTCACATCTGCCTGGTTTTGGAAGAAGCACCTATACAAAGAAACGTAGAGCTAAACAAATGGGTATTTGTTACAAATGTGCATGCTGGAATTGCAATACTCGTTGTCGTTCTTTAGGAATGGTGTCTGATAATCGTGAAGACAAAATTAAATTCATTAGGGATGGCTTGAGTAAGGAGTCTTTAGATGATATATCTTCGACTCTTGAGACGCATCCTAGTGGATATGTTCACATAGCCTTTCGCAAATTACATACACAATTTCAAAAAGAAAGACAACAGTTAAGTCTCGGGAATCTAACTCAAAAAGACATTGTTTACCAATTTATAAGAAAATTGGATGGGAAGCTTGTCCCTGACGCATAGACGTCAATTAAGCCGTAAATATTTGTAGATATTATATCTCTTTGTCTTTTCCTAATAATTGTGATTTGTTTTGTTGTTTTCTTTTATTTTCTCCGACAGGATCCAGACCTTTTTAACTATCACGATTTATTTTACTGTTAACTCATAATTGTCATTTGGCAGGTACTAGTGCTATTATTTTACTCACCCTTTTCAAGTGTTATAAATTCAACTCATCATTGCACTTTTGAAGACATCCAGAGTAAAACATGGAAGCCACTTCAAGAAGATGAGTTGAGAACATTTGTGTGTTTTGCGGTACTAGTGTTGGTGTTAAACCACAATACATAGAAGTAGCACAGGAATTGGGTCGAGTCTTAGCTGCAAGGAATATGCACTTAGTATATGGCGGAGGCAATCTTTGACTTATGGGGATCGTTTCAAAAGCTGTACAGGAGGGAGGCAGTCACGTTTTGGGAATCATCCCAAAACCCTTGGCAGAAGCAAATCTTATTGGACTATCAAACGGAGAGGAACTGATTGTGCCAGGTATGTCTGAACGATTGGTAGAAATGATTAACCGTGCTGATGCTTTTATTGCTTTGCCACCGTTTGGGTACAATGGAGAAAATTTTTATAGTGTTATCCTGGGCGAACCTGAACATACACCAGAAACCGTTTGGACTGTACAACGTTAATGGATTTTATGATTTTCTTTGTGTATTTCTTGATGATGCCCGGAGAAATGGGTTCGTGACAAAACCTATGAAAGAACTCCTTTTTACTGCCAGAACTGCTCCGGATCTAATTGACCAAATCTTAGCCTATGAACCACAAATTGACCCTATCATTTCAAAGATAAATTGGTCCGAGGACGATCGTGGTAAGAGGCATCAGATTAATCTGGATCTTAACCTTTAACTTTTCGTGTAGAATTTCAGTTAACCAGGTACTATCTTCTAAACTCTTCTTCTACTGTTAAGACATTGGGGACAATGTCTCATTTAGGTTTGGAGGGGAGGGAATTAGTTGATCAGTATCTTGTTTTTAGTTGTGTGTTGTTTTTATTTTTAGTCCAAAATTTTTCGAAAAATACAAAAAAAAAAATTAATTTTTTTCAAAAATTACAAAAATATTTTGCGTTTTTGTTTTTATTTTGACTAAAAATGTGAAATTGGTGAGAGATAGCTGTGTAAGGAGTTCTCATTCCTGATACGTATTTCAACCCATTTTCGAAACAAGTTAGTTTTTGTTTATTTCCTTTTGAATTATTTAATTTGTAAATTCTCCATAAAATTGACTAAAATGGATCTTCATATGCTCAGGTGGCAGGTATTATCAACATGCATGGTAACATACAGACATGAGCTGAATTGTAAAAAAGTTGTAATATTCAGTGGTCTAGTTTAATTGGAGGAAGCATCTATGAAAAGCATTAGAGTAAAAACAAACAAACGTCTGAGATACGAGTTATTAAGTCTGTGTAGGGATATTACTATCTCCTGATCCTTATCTAGGTCCTGTTAAGCTTCTTGGGTTGGTTGTCTTGACGACTCGTGATCTATCTTTCCTATCTGATACTCTTCTTTAGTTGTTCAAATCCTTGCTAGGCTCAAATTTATGGGGTGAATACCCGTTTTCCTTGAAGATATGAGAATACATGTTTTTATTAACTGTCTAAGTCGAACGATGGTCTAATTGGGTGTTTAAACACTTACTGGGGTCGTAACTACTGGATAGAAGAGTTATCGCTCATACTGTTAGAATCCGCATCAACTACTCCAAGTCTTAAGGTTTCCACAACTCTTATCAACTATGTTGAGGTTTCATTTACGTTACTACCTTCGCACTACATTATCTATGAGTCTGTATGTATTGAACTTCCTTGTTACTTCCCACATCATTCTTTACTATTCCCAATCCTATCTTTTGGCTCTAAGCCGTACTGCCGAGGCTATATGGCTATTTTTTTTTCTTATGGACTACTTCCTAGACTCCTACCTTTTTACTCTTGCTATATGCTACAATTATACCTTTTAATTCTTATTATTCATACCGGTACTCCTATTAACTTCCGAATATCTCCATTCTTTCGGATCTATCATTTTTGAACCTACATGAATTTCTACTAGCATTGGTTTGATCTATGGGTTTCTACTATGTTTGGTTTATTCTGTGGTCTTCTACTAGTATTACAAGCCTCGTGTTGACTTGCCTAGATTCTTGAACTATAATAGGTTATCTTCTTTCTAACTTCAGAAATTTCCTAGGACCTTTTCTGAGTGATCTCATCTTTCAGCGTTCTCTGTTTCTTGCTTCGTATTTACCATTATCGGATTTCCTTACGATTATCTTTATCTATATACTAGTAAAAGATGGGGTAGGATTTTCACGTCTCAACGGATGTCGATGTCGATGTCCTTGTTCTGGTACTCTGTATCCTGGTAAAGTCTATTACTCATGTAAGGTAGGTATGAGATAAGCTCCGTCAAGACAGCTTCCTTAACTGGTATCAAATATAATTTAGGTTGCTTAGGACCGTATCTCTGTCGGGTTCTTGGTTGCGGCAATTAATCATCTTTCCTTACGACCTTCATTTGTTTACTTGCAGGCCTGGATTTGGGGATCTAGAATATTATTTTTAGCATCTCTTGTCTATTAGAACTCTCACATCTAATTCTGATTTCTTGCTTCTTTTATCTTTCTATCTGTCATTCGTTACTCGGGGAACTTGCTATCGATATGAGGTATTCAAGGCTTTTGGATCTATTTGAAGGAATTTTTCCTAATGAGGGAAGAAGTCTAGCTAGGAAGGAATGAACCTTTCAAGAATGGAAGAAACCCTACTTAGGTCTACTTGAAATTTTTCTCATGCTCAGACTTATTCTATTCTCTTTACTACTATAGGTTCTAGTACTTCTTTATTTATCCGTTTCTATATCTTTATCTCTTATTAGCTCTGGTTGCTTAAACAATTATGTACCATTCTTTACTTTTCTTATAGCTTTTTATTCCAACTCATTTGCGTATCTATTCTTAGAACTTTACTATATGTTCTCATAACTCGTCTTGAACTTCTGTTGATAATCCAGGGTAACTAGAGAAGGATTTTATGCTAAAATAAGGCTTATGGTTACTTTATTAGGAAAAAGATTCAGATAGCTTTCGGAATTGACTAACCTGTCTATAAGACTTGAGGACGTACTTGAGGATGGGATACTGGAGATGTAGTACCTCGCATACGAGTATCCCAGACATACTACGTACACAAGACCCTAACACTAGACTGATTACAGTCACTGACTCCCTGGACCATGCTCTGATACCATCATTGTAACATCCTCAATATGGAGATGCTACCGGCAAGGAATAGGTTGTCCTATCCCCCCGAGCCTCTGAATTTCTGACAACTGCTAATCTCATTTCATACATAAACTTATGCATGAGACCATTGCCCAACTTAACAACATAAATGCATAACACATCTCATACTAAGTACTTAAATGCACTACACAATACAAATCTGACAGTGAACTCTTATAATACATTACATATGTAATCTTTACTATATAACTTATATGATATATGACATTTCCTAACTCTGACTGGACTGAACTTTGTCTCTGACTTGACCCGGTGGACCAAACACCCTAGTGATTTCCATCAGTATCCATCCTCTTGGGCTCGTCCTCCGGGTATCCCTGTAAAACAAAGAAACTAGGAGTGAGGGGTTAGATCGTTTGAAAGATCTAGTGATTAGACAATTAAAATGAAAACTGATTCTTTCTGAAAATTCATGGTTCTAAAAATTGAAAACCCTCCCAAAAAATAATATTTTCTGGAATCTCGATCTTCACTGAAAATATCTCTATTCTTTAAAACTTTTCTTAAAAACTCATTTCTGTTTATAAGACTCTGTGCTTTTCTGTAAAACTTTGATCCCGTGAAAACTCATTTATAAATCTTATCATTTCTGAAAAAATCTATTTATGGAAATTTGTTTCTGAAAACTTATCTCTGAGAAATCTGTATCTGTATATCTGGCATATGGGGGCGCTACATATCATCGTTCCCACACACACAAAATCTGGTGCTTAGATGCATCCCCCCATACGCAAATATCTGGTGGTCTTCGGGCGTTACGTCTCGCCGTCCCCCAAGCCACAAATCTGGAATTGGGGGTGCGAATCTATGCTACCCTCCAGACTCAAAATATGAGATATGGAGGCATCAATCATCCCTAGTCCTGAACTACATGTTCATACGATATATGTGTTCGTAAATTCCATATCTGAGTCAAGTTACATACTAAGGTGGGTTTTTCCCTCATGCCTCGAAAAATTATAAAGCTCATGCTCTTTATCTCAAACTTTCCAAAACCTTTTTCATTTATGAAATAATTGTAAATCATCTTGGCTAACGCCCTAGAACACTTAAAATTAAGTCTCGTGTCAAAACAAATAAGTAAATGACAACTTGAAAAGAAAAAGAGTCCACTCACAGATTTTTGGATCTGTCTGGCACTACTTTACTTCGCTGAAGGGATTTTCGGTTCCTACGATGATCTATAATTGATAACTTAATTAGAATACAAGTCGTGAGGCATGCTTTGAATCTATTATCGCTATATGACGTACTATGCTTGTGACATGATATAATGCGTGTATATGAGCTGATACGAGACCCTAAGGGTGACCTTTAACATCCTAGGTTGTAATTGGAAGGGAAAAATTTGATTTTAGAAATTGGACGTGCGTCGCGACGCCAGACGTTGCGCGTCGCGATGCCCACTGGTTCAGATCTGGGGCAGAGCCTCTGCTTGCTAGGGATGGCAATGGGCCGGGCTTTGATAAGCCCAGCCCGAGCCCGGTAAAAAAAATTTAGGCCCGAGCCCGATTTTTTATTATAAAAAAATATAAATATAAAAAATTTATTATATAAATATATATATATTTTATAAATAAAAATATTTATTTATTTTTTTAAGCCCGGGCTAGGGCTTTTTTGGTCGAGCCCGACCCATGCCCTCATTTTGAAGCCCGGCCCGAGCTTTTTTCACCCCGGGCCGGGCCGAGCCCGGGCTTTTTTGCCATGTATACTGATTACTCCGCATCGCTACGCTAAGCTTTGAGCATCATGATGCCCACTCGATCAGACCAAGCAGTGAGCTTCTGTTTGGTAAGCGTCGCGACGCTGGCCTGATTTCAAGGCCTATTTTCAACTCTTCAATGCCATATACAAGCAATCCTCACACCCTTAGGCTAATACCAAGACATAAACACTTTTCTAAACCTCATCATTGATCAAAACTAATCTCATTCTTCAACCCAAACTCCAACCATTATCTAGTTTCATTAAGTCACAATGCATAATTTCCCAACACATTCCTACACACAAATCTTCATCCCATGCTTAAACTACCAAGACATTTCTCAAGATGCATGCTATCAACTTAACCAAAGCCAATTAAGCTAATCCAAACCCTATGGTCTATAAAGTGAGAATTTTGGGCTTTATATTCTTTGCTCAAAATTTAAAATTGAGAAGATAGAAGGAGAAAAGAAACTTACCAAGCATGGAAGTCTACTAGAATGGATCAAAATGTCCTGAAAAGATGAAAATAAAATGAAGGATTAGCATGAGAAAGCCTTCATCTCACCCTCAAAGTTTTTGGCTTGAGAGGATGAGGGAATAGTGCCCTTTTTATAGTCAAATGGGCTGATTTTTATTATGAAATGGGTGGCTATGATTGAGCCATATCACCCAAGTCTAGACTATTCCTGAAATCTATTATAGCCTCCACGTAAATATCATTTTTTTAACCTGCTTGTGATTCGAATTTGGAAAAATATTCAACGTCGAAGTTGTAGTCTCGGTCTTAGCTTTCCGAAGATATAAATTTCATAAAATAGGAGATCATATGAAAACGTTATGCCCAAAATACTAAGGGTTGTTTGGAAAGGAACATAAGCTAAGTTCTGCACCGAAACTGTAAGGAATTTACCGAATGTCCCAAAAGTCATTTCATGAGCATGTACTTATTTGAATATGATTTACATCATGTATTATGCAATCCAGAACTAGTAGTCGTCGGGATTTCCGAGGTGTTACAAATGCAAACTAAATGATAAAATTTAAAAGTTCAAATGCAATACTTACAAAAAGAAAATACTAAACAAGTGGGAAAAAAATTTAAAAAAAATTGAAATTGAAATTGAAAAAAAGAAAAGAAAACCAGGTAGAGAAAATACAAATGTAGAGATTTAGATATAAAAACGTCATCTGATTCTTGTCAATTCAGATCTCAATTGAATTTCTCGTTCAGCTGTCTCAATCTCACGAATTAGTTTCTCACAAAAAATTATGGAAGAATCTCTAGATGGGGACGGTTCAAGAAATTCTTTGGCAAAATGTAAGTTCCATTTTAATTGATTTTTTTTGTCTCCTGTAACCATGAAGAATTAAGAACAAGGTATGTATGGGTTCAAGATTCATTTAGGATCAATGATGACATTTTTGGATCTATACAAATGGAAGAAAAAAAAATGAGATACAAAAAATATAACAAAAATAAATAAAAATAAAGGAAATATAAAAATAAAAATAAAAATAAAAATAAAGAAAAAAAATATACAAGGATTATTTTATCTACTAAATTTATTCCCCGACAATGGCGCCAAGAACTTGACAAGCTCAAAAAATGGTTCTATACTCCAAAGTATAAGAGTATCGAAGTAATAAAATAATCTGGTAAGTCTGGGGTCGATCCACAGGGAATATATTTAAAAGGATAAAATAATAATTTGAGAGAAAAGAAAAAGATTGAATTTTTTGACGTGATTGAAAATTTTAAATTGAACTGCAATAATAAAATAAAATGCTGGGGCTAGGGGATCCACTTTTAATACTTCAAATTTAAAAATCTCACTTTTTATAATAAATAAATTATCATTATTACCTAATTAATTTATTTCAGGAATTAATTATGCCAAAACATTTAAAACCAGCCATAAAGACGGTGATAATTTTTGTTTATAACAAGTCCAGTTAGGTATTCAATTATGCCAAATAAATAAAACCATCCATATAAGCAGTAACAAAGTTTGTCAATAATTAATCTTAATTAATCATTAGATTAAAATTTATATATTATAATATAAGTGAGATTAATCAAAATTTTTATATTAAAATCTTCACACTTTTCCCAACAAAAAGAAATTAGCTGCTCATAATTTTAATAAAAACATGCATAATTTTATTACTAAAAAAAAGAAATTACAAGAAATAGCTTACAAAAAATAAAACACACAAGAGCTGGATCCCTTCACAAAATTATAGAGAGAATCGTGTGAAGGAAACTGAGGAAAATGAGGTGCAGAACACCTCTATTTATAGAGGTGCTCGACACCTCTCAATCTCTAACTTTCTTTCTTTTTCTTTTTATATTTTTTATTATGTTTTTGTCAAAGCATGCATGAATTTCTTACATGCTTTGACAATTCTTCCATCTTTCCACCGAAAGATGGAAGAAATTTATTATTATTATTTTAATAATATATTAATATATTATAATATATATATATATATAATCTTGGTGGGACCTCCAGTATAATTATATAAAAGATTGGTGGGTCATCCAAAATATATTATATATATTATATAAATATATATATTATTATATTAATAATAATATACATGTGTGGGTAAATACATCATAAGCTCATTCTGTTGCCAATCTAAACACGGTGAATGATTTTCAAGTCCTATTTGAATCTATCTATCACGTTATTTTTGGGTTTTCTGGGTCTTGGAATTCAAATCTCATATATTTTTTCTTTTGAGCTTTCGAAGCAGTATTTTACCTACACAATAAATAAAAATCACAATAAAATATAAATATAATTATCATTTAGCAAATGTGCTAATTAAGGGGATTAATGAAATTATAAGTGTAAAATAGTTAGTTTATCTTTTATTAAGTATACACTTTTTAATACTCATCCTTTGTGCACATGATACGAATAGACATTTGGCTTACAAGATGCAAATAATTGGCTGTTATGCACAACTGAGCTTGGCCATGGCTCCAATGTTATAGTCTCGGAACCACCACAACAATTTATCCCTAGACAGATCAATTCACCATTTATAATCCTATAATTGTTTCCAGCGATATGTGCATATTATATCTTATACCATATGTTGACGACTGTTTTTCGTTCGAATGACAAGATTGAGAATTACACATTGAACAAACCTTCTCTAACGAGTGAATTTGTTTGGTTGTGGGAACCGCACAAACTGTAAGAGACAAACAAATACAGAGACAAGTTAACGTGGTTTGGTAGAGAGTGGCTCCAGACTACGTCAATGGGAGAAAATGAGGATGATTTTATTGACCTCAGAGTGAATACTGGCCCGATCTTCTAACAAGGAAATTAGACCGCGTTACAACCCAAATAACTCATTGGGTAATTATTAACCCGATCGCCTATCAAAATATGGTAGGGTACACGACTCATTTTCCCTCTGAATAACTAGCTTCTTTCTAGTATTTTTGCTCTAAAATTACAAAGTGAAATTTGAAATTTGCTAACTCACAATTTGCCAACCTCTTCTACAATGACTTTAACCCATTTATATAGGTTCCCAAAACCCTTTTACAACCGACCCTAACGTCACTTTACATCACTTAATCATCATTACCCCTTTTAGGCATTGCTTCAACTGCCTTCTATGCTAACCGATGAGCCAACTATTCTGCCACTGTACAGGTTTATGCCGGCTGGTAAGACCCACACATTCTTGTGAATTTTTGCTTTATTATTTTCACCATTAGTCTCTTAGATGCATTCCTTTTCAGGGAGGGCATACGTCATTCTGCTTGAACATGTTAGGCATGACTTCATCAAAGCTCCTCAGGTCAGGTTCTTCAAACCATACAAATAAAATCTCCCCGTGTCGGGGTACCTAAACATACGGAGCATCCCAATCCATACTTCAATGTGATCGGGTCGGGACCATCATAATTTTATCCACAGAAACTCTTCTCGAGGAGAGCGCCTCACTATATACCGGGTTCATACTCTTCTCCAAGATTTCCCTTGATTTTGGATCTTTGGGCCTTTCAAACCACTTGAGGCGGGTAATAGAACAACAAGCTTTGACCCTCATCGGGGTAAATGCGGTAAAAAACCACCATCAAAATTTATCCTATAGTACTCGGTACCAATGAAAATTTCGAGTTGGTATTGGGAACCTTATAAAAAGATGGTGGTACGAGCAAAAAATGCCAACCTAATCTGGTGCTGCTTGGCACAGCCAAAATCTGGAAGCGAACACAGTTTTGGCTACTTCTTTCATTATGCAACTTAAAAGGGTCGGGCCACGATGTAAAGGTCCACTCCCCGTGCCAATCACAAAGCAGTGCCCCAGAGGAAAAAAGCTCATCAGGTCAGGTTCTTCATACCTTACAAATAAAACCTTCCCGTGTCGGGGTACCTAAACATACGGAGCATCCCCAATCCATACTTCAATGTGGTCGGGTCAGGACCATCATTATTGTATCCACAGAAACTCTTCTCGGGGAGAGTGCCTCACTACATACCGGGCTCATACTCTTCTCCAAGCTTCGCTTTGCTTTTGTGCCATTGGGTCTTTCAAACCACCTGAGGTGGGTAATACAACAACAAGCTTTGACCCACCTAGGGGTAAATACTATAAAAAAACCACAATCAAAATTTATCCTCTAGTACTCAGTACCAACGAATTTGTGAGTTGGTATTGGGAAATTTATAAAAAAAATGGTGGTACGAGCAAAAAAATGCCGACCTAATCCGGTGCTTCTTGGCACAGCCAAAATCTGGAAGCGAATACAATTTTGGCTACTTCTTTTATTGTGCAACTTATAAAGGTCGGGCCACAATGGAAAGCTCCACTCCCTGTGCGAATCACAAAGCCTCGAGACATTTCTAACTTGGCAATGAGGGAACACAACACTCCTCGTGCCAATAACAAAGTAAAGTCTCAGGGGAAAAATTCCAACCTCTAGCCATTCACACAATCACACTTAGCCATGAGGGAATAAAACCCTCATTGCACCATTATCAAAGCAAGGTATTCGGGGAAAATTTTTGACCCGAGCCATTTCATACTTGTCCACAAGGGAACACAACTCTCATCGTGCCATTATCAAAGCAAGCCTTTGATGGAAAAAAATTTCCAACCCCGAGCTATTTCTCACTTGGCCATGAGAGAACACAATCCTCCTCGAACCGTTATCAAAGCAAGGTCTATGGGGAAATATTATGACCCCGAGCCATTTTATACTTGGCCATAAGGGCACACAACCATCATCATGCCATTATCAAAGTAAGACCTTGGGGGAAAATTCTAACCTCGAGCCATTCACACTTGGCCACAATGGAACACAACTCGCCTCGTACCAATCATAAAGTAAGGGTTCAGGGGAGAAATTCTGACCCCGAGCCATTTCAATCAAAAGCACACATAAGGAAAATATTCAACCTCGGGCTAGCCAACAAAAAGAAACATCGATGGCGTCCCACCCTGTGCTGTATAAAACAAAGATAAGGTCACGGGGGTGACATATCACTCACTCCGTACTACCCAAAAATAACAAAGCAATAGAGGCAGCTTCCTGCCCCGTGCTGTATATAACAAACGATAAGGTCACATGGGTGACGTATCACTCACCTCGTACCGCCAAAAAATAATAAAGTAACAGAGGTAGCGTTCTGTCCCGTATTGCCAAAAATAATAAGGTCAGTGAGGTGACATACCACCCAGTGCCACTTAGGTCACAATCGTCATATGGACATTCATATTCAATAAGTTATGCACCTTTGATCCAATCACCACGGGGACCTCTACTAACCCCCGGGCTATAGATCCCAGATGGGGGTGGAAAATTCCAAGAGGTCATTATCCTTCCCAATACTATGCATACCATAAGGCTACAATCATCATGGAGGCCCTCCAGTTTTCAACGTTATTTACCTATCAATCCAATCACCCCGAGAACTTCTGTTAACCCCGGGCTATAGATCCCATTTGGGGTGGAAAATTCTATGGGATATTATCCCACCCCACGCTATGCAGACCCCGAAACTACAATTGTCACAGAGATCTTAAGGCATTTCCCATGCTATGCACCTCAAATGAGGCATCAAACACCATGAAGTCCTTCCAGCCATCTGCACTATATACCTCAAGTGTGGGCGTCAATGCCATAAAGACCCTCCAACTTTATGTGCTATGACAGTCCCAAGCATACAATCTTTATGAAGGTCTTCCAGCATTCCGCTCTATATACCTCAAATGAGGGCGTCAAATGCCACGAGGGTATTTTTACTCCTCGTACTATGATCGCCTCGAGCATACAGTCGTCACAAAGGCTCTCAAGCCTTTCACGCTATGTACCTCAAATGGGGGCGTCAAACACCACATGGGTATCTTTCCTCCCTTTTCTATGATCGTCTCAAGCATACAATCGCCACGAAGGCCCTCCAGCTCTATGTGCTATAGACCTCATCTTCAAATGTCACATTCACCACTAGGGTATAAAACCAATCCGGGTGTTGTACCTTGTCTTTGAAGGTTACAAAAATCGCAGGATACATGTGTTCCGACCCGTGGTATTTTGTTAATTATGATTGCCACAAAGATTCATTTCCAAGCTGCGCGTTGCACCTTTTGTTGGTACTGATGACGTAAGTCCACAAGGGTCCTGATTCTCATGCCGTAATATTTGTTGATTGTAAATGCCACGGAGACCACGTTTCCTGCACCGTGATTTACACATTTGGCAATCGAAAGCTTCCCGACATTTGATAAATACTTCTCTAAAATAGCAAACAATTCTTTCCGACTTTATTAATCAACAAGCGTGTATGAGTACAAATTTTTAATATCAATAGGAAAGCTTCATTTGTATTTTAGAAAACTATCGCTCATCTGACAACTCTTTATGAGACTTTTTAAGAGAGGCTCTACTGGTTTTGGTTACCTCTCTCTTCATGGGCTTTCTCTCGTTCCTGTTGCAAGCCCTCTTCCAAATTCTACATCAACTCTTCTGCTGATATTTCCCCAACTCTGTTGTTTCCATCTTCTACCATCGTTTTATTGTGTTTGTTGTTCTTTGTATCGTTCCCCAGAGACGGTGCCAACTATTGATGGCTTTTTTTTGTTCGAATGGCAAGATTGGGAATTACGCCTTGAACAAACCTCCCTCAATGAGTGAATTTCTCTGGTTGTGGGAACCGCACGAACTGCAAGAGACAAACAAACATAGAGACAAGGTTTAATGTGGTTTAACAAAGAGTGGCTCCAGCCTATGTCCACGGGAGAAAAAATGAGATGATTTTATTGACATCAGGGTGAATACCGACCCGAGCTTGTAACAAGGAAATTATATAGCATTGTAAAATGCTAAAAATAATAATTTTTTTGGTGAGAAAATGACTTGAAAGTGAGAAAAATATAAGAAAAATGATAGAAAAATTGAGAGAGAACTATTCAGATTTCATTAGAAAATAATCATTACAATATACAATGAGTATGTGAGCTTTATATAGCAAAATCTTAGATCTAAATAAGCCAATATGAGCATTGATCTAAAATAGCCAATCTCTTTATGACATGTGTCCATTATTGTCGATGGAGATAACAAACTCTAACTGACTTTTGAAAACATTCTGAAGACGTTTGCTAGTTTGCGTTCTTTAAGTGTATCTCAACATCAGTTGTGTTCTTCAAGTGTATCTTATCATCAGATTTTAACTCCAGCATCTGAATCTAGTCTTGAGAACGTAATATCAAACCCATACATCAGCATCAGATTCTAGTTTCAGCATCAGACTCTAGTCTTCAGAACGTAATATCAGATCCTGAATTATTTTTTATGCATTTGATTAGACTCAGACCTTCCGATTCAGAACGTAATTCTTTGATCAGACCTTGACCTTCTGATTAGACCCTGATGTTCTGAATCAAAACATAATTCTCTGATTCAGAACTCTATTTACTCAGACCATGACCTTCTAATTCAGTCAGAATGTAACTTTTTTTTATTTATGTGTCATCATACACTATATTATCTAACATCCCCCCTCAAGCTCAAGGTCATGGAACAACATTGAGCTTAGATCTGCAAACTGGTCAGAGGCAAGGGGTTTGGTGAGAATGTAATCAATTTGATCTTCACTATCAACATGAACTACCTGAAGTTGCTTAGTAACAATATGATCTCGAACGAAATATAAGTCCAACTCAATATGCTTTGTGCGAGAATGATATTTAGGGTTACTAGTTAAAGCCTCAACACTCTTATTATCAAAATAGAGCAAATACATGCTCGAAAGAGTTACACGAAGCTCCTGAAGTAAGTATGTGATACAAAACACATCTGAAGTACCAAGTGCCAAGGCTCTATATTCTGATTTGGCGATGGACAGAGAGATAATGTGTTAGTTTTTGGAGAACCATGAAATCAAGTTGGAGCCCAAGTAAATACAATATCCACCGACTGACTTTCGATCATCAAGATCAGCCCCCCAATCAGCATCAGTATAGGCTGATAAATGAAAAAAGCTATGTTTGGTGAATAGAATACCGTAATCAAGGTAAATTGAAGATACAGAAGCACCATTTTACAAGCTTGCCAATGAATAGTAGTTGGAGTTGAAAGAAATTGACTAAGCTTATTAACTGTGAAAGCTATTTTAGGCCATGTGAAAGGAATATATTGAAGGGATCCCAAAATACTCTTATATAGAAAGGGTGTCTCAAAGGGAAGATCCATTATCTTTGAGAAGTTTTTCAGTAGTGCGAATGAAAGTGGACATGTCTTTACAATCAATCATATTGGCCTTTTTTAGAATAACACCAATATACTTGGGTTGTGACAAATGCAGACCATCAACACATGGTGTAACTTCCAAACCAAGAAAATAATGAAAATCCTCTAAATCCCTTAAGGCATAAGTTGAGCCCAGCTCGTTAATGACCTAACCAATAAGTGTAGAATTGGACTCAGTTATCAAAATTCCATCCACATAGATCAACACAAGTATTACATTAGCTCTTGTATATTGAATGAAGAGAGACGTGTTAGTCTTAGATGCAACAAAATTCCATTGAAGCAAATACCTCTCGAGGCTATCATATCATGCCCTTAGAGCTTGTTTAAGTCCATACGAGGATTTGTTCAACTTACACACATATTTAGAATGTCGTGAATCAATGAACCTCTCAAGTTGAGACATGAACACAGACTCGGTAAGCACTCCGCTGAGAAAGGCATTATTGACATCAAGTTGACGTATAGCCCATCTCCTCATAACAGCCAAGCTTAAGATAACTCGAATGGTACACAGTGTAACAACCGGACTCAATGTCTAATAATAATCCACTCCATTGGTCTAATGAAATCCTTTCAAAACCAATCTAGCCTTGTGTTTAGCAATGGTTCCATTAGGATTATACTTCACACGAAACACCCATTTGTTTCCATGTGGAATCAGGCAAGACAGCTTTCACACTTATTGGTTCAAGACTTTGATTCACGGATAGATATGAAAAGAGATTAAGGGTAAATGTCTTATAAGTGGGTTGAGATGAGTTATAAGAGAGGTAACTGAGATAATCAAACTCTGAACAAGAAGTATGTGAGTATTCAGTGTAGTTTTTGGGAGCTAACACACCTGATTTGGTTCTAATTTATCTTTGAAAAGGTGGAGGTGAATGGGGATTAGAAGACAAATAATACAAAGAAGGGTTATGATCAAGGTTGTTTTGTAAAGATGAATGTTCAGGTTCTGAAGGTGAGTGTTCAGGTTCTGAAGGTGTAACACCCCTCCAGAGGTAGGATGCTACCGACATGAGACAAAATTAACTAATCTCCATAAGCCCCCAAATTTACAGAAAAACGAACATGATGTATCCTAAAACTGGATAACTTGGATCACAGTCCAGCATCAAAACGGAATCTAAGAAAGACATCAAACATACAAAATGACCTCAAGTCCACGCAAAACATATCAAAATCAAAATTCAACATTTAAGGGCTTCGTGCCCACAACATCAGTCAACACTCAAGGGCTCCGTGCCCACAACATCATATACAAATCAAAACTTTTACTTAAAAAATACCAACAGCGTGCTTAGCACGATGAATATCATATTGATCACGGACTCTAAACTTCTAAGACTTTTCCCATGACATTAGCGAGGGTGACTGCAACTTGGGTGATATGCGTCTCGAGCATGACTTCCAAAACTGAAGTGGTTGACCCATCTGGTAGTCAACCTGCAAAACTAGCACTAGAAGCTTACAAACACATTCATTTCCTTTCACAATATATGTACATACGATAACAAATTTAGCAAACACACTTTATAACATCTTATATTCACATTGGTTTTCAAGTCATTCATTTATTCTACGTAAGCATACATAGTCCCTATATATCATAGAATCTATCTCTCTCACACACACACACTCAAGCATACATACAATCAATTTAATTCGTACTTGTAACCTCACCACATTGGCTAATCCAATCATGTCTAACATAATAACTGTTCCCAACACTAAATACCATTTGCATGCATTATTTTAGTGCCCAATCATTTCAACCAATCTCTCACCGTGACTAACCAAGTTCGGAAAGACATTCTTATATCTCTACAATTGGTACTTTTATTATTTCCTCATACTTCAGTATTTACTAAACCATAATTCTAAACTGAACCTTATCAAATTCACGCCACACCTCCAACCCTTAACATCATACCACCATAGCTATCATATTTAAAGCCATAATAACTCAAATACACCTCCTATTCTTGTTGGAAGGCTCACGACCTCAAGCCATAATAATGTCGTCCATGAAGCCTTCTCATGAACCACACTTCCAACATAAAAGGCATTACAATATTACTTACATGACCACCAAGAAAAGAAAGAAAGAAAACACATACCCAAACTTCCTACACACCCATACATTCGGCCAAATATAGAATATTTCTCAAACTTTGAGAAACCAATCAAATGGTACTCAACACATATTCTTTCATTAACAAAGAACTAAAAATCAAACTTCAAAGTTGAGTTCGCCTCTCTTATTCACAACATCACCACTTCAACACTTCTATGAAATACCTATTCGGCCATCACACACTAACGCTTGCATAACGCATGCCCATTATTTTAACATCCAATACATATTAGCAACCCGATCTAATCACTTCACTAAACAACTTCAAGCTTACACCCTACAATGGCATTCAGCCACCACAAACTCATTAACATTTTTATTTGTGATTAATAAATTTAGTTTACAAACCATTATCAAATTTGATCCAAGCAGCCCAAAGGTACATGTTCCAAATTTCTATTGTCACCTAAAACTCATAAGCTCAACATCCACTTCATCCCAAACTTCACGCCCATATATATACAATTACCACATCAATATTTTAATTTAAAAACTAACAAAACACATCTTTAAAATATATATTACTATTATCATTGCCAAAACAACTATCAAACCCCAACTTAGTATTTGGCCATACTTGATTTCTTCCCTCTAGCCAAAATCAATTTAATCAATATATAACCAAACAAAAGGTACATGAGCTATATCATTTCGTCACCCAAAACTCAAATATTCCACATTCCCAACATTAAAGGAATTCGGACATGGAGTTCCCAAGAGTCAAGCTTGGACAATCTCAAATATTATAGAGCTAAACTAAGTCATTAGGTCTTAAAAGGCATGAATAGCCACTCTTACAAACTAAACAAGTCAAAAGCATCAAATTTAAATCTAGGGTTCATCTAAATTCAAAAATATAAGTTCATAAATGCATGTGTAAATTCAAAATTAGAAGAGGGAATGAGTAAGAGAGCTTGATTGCTTTAAGATCATCTTGAAGGAGGCTCCAATTTATGTATAGATGATGTGAAAAGAGCAAAATAAAAAGCAAGAGTTTCTTATGATTTGTCTAGAGAAATCGTGAAATAAATGAGTCAAAGAGATGATAAACAGTGGGTTGGGGCTGCTTTTAAAATGAGAGCAGATTTTTTACATAATAAAATAATATTAAACATTTAAACATATGCTAAATGAATAGTGAATTCATAAATGTAATGTTCATCAAAATCTAACTCATTTTTTACTTTATTATGCTCGAATTTGAAAACATGTTCAACATAAAAATTGTAGAAATTCGTCTTAGCTTTTTGACCTTATAAATATCACTGAAATCGAATATCGTATGAAAATGTTATAGGTAAAATATCAGAGGCTGTCTGGATCACATTAAAATTTAAATGCACAACGAAACTGAAAAATTTTCACTTCGTGTTTCCAAAATATTTTATATAAATAATAACATGCTAATGATGGATGTTGGAATGCTTAAAGATATCACGTAATACACAAATAAATTTCGTAATTGTACCACAAGAATCGGGCAGTTACATTGTCCCATCCTTATAAAACTTTTGTCCACGAAATTTCTCTGTCCTTATGTCCAATCATTCAGAACCGGACAAACGTACAATACAATCTTATCCGTATTCTGAAGTTATCTTATTTTATACATTTTCAAAAGTTACATACTTCATACATTAATACAAATCATACTAATTCAAAGGAAAATAGATCGAATCAATCATTTCATACCAAAATTACATCAAACTTAACATTTCAATTCATATTCATTCATAGGGACTTGCTCAAATCGTTTCAAACCCATCCATCAATGGAAACGAAAAGCCGAACATGAATCTTATACAGTTAATCATAGTCATCATAACATAAGTTATTTACAGACAATCAGATACAATATCAAAATAAAAAACATAATGCGAATCTCATACTATTTATTTCATCCACAATCAGAAATGGAACACATTCATTTTACATCATGTCATTTCATATCATATCTGCAAAGACTATCAACATCAAAATTTACATACGCACATATCCAATCGCACATACAAAATTGTATGGCTGATAACATAACATACATAACCATCACAATCCCCAAAATATTCATAACTAATCTATAGTCATACATACGTGTTCCTATAATGAACGTAAACTCTTACACCAATAATTTCATCAACCATCATAGCCAGAAGTGGCACATAATCATAGTGCTCTTATGATATTGATAATCTGAAATTTGCCAATTTCTGATATCATTAAAATAGAAAACATAAGACAATCTCTTTTAAAACCATCTTGAAAATGTATTTGAAAAAACATTTTTATTGTAAACAAAAATCAATTTCAAAATCCATCATCATCATAAATTCGTATCAAGCATCCAATATAAACTCAACTGAACGAAACATAATGAGCGTCCAGTGCCCAAATCGCTCGCACAGATCAGATAATGAACGAAACGATCCCATGTCGATAGAGGATAGAAGGTCGATCCACTACAGTTGGACAAACCCTATACAAGTGCCATTGCGGAAACATATCATATCAAATTATAAAATTATAAAAATCATGTACAAGCACCGCGACGGAAATATATCATATAATATAAAATCATAAACGATATCGAAATGTATCAAAATCAAAATATAATCATTTTGAAATCATTTTTTTCCCCAAAAATATAAATATGTTTAAATCAAAAATAAATCTTTGATACAAACTTTTAAAAATACATATCTAGCGTCCACTGTTCGAGTCGCATGCACTCACCGAACAGTGTACGAAACATGTGGACAAAGTATTAGGCCGACCAATTTCCGATGGTCTGGACCCCATAACAAGCGCCCCGGCCAGGCCGGAACAAACATATATAACCACCACAGACGGTCGAAAATATAAAACTATCAAGCACCGTGACGGAAATAGATTTTCAAGTGTCTCGACGGAAATAAAGTTTTACGATTTAAAAACATCAAAGTCATTTTCGAGTGCTGAGACAGAAACATATCATCAAGCACCTCGACGAAAATATATTGATAAATCTCAAAACATGAAAATGTGAATCAAGCGTCGAGACGGAAACATATTCTTTATCTTTTATAGTCAAAACCAAAATATCATAAATCTTTTTTTCTTTCTTATTTTTCCTTTTTCTTTTAAAAACACTTTTATGATAAAAAAAATCAGATACTGAGTTCTCAAAATAGAAAACAATGATATCCGTTCATAATTCATATTATCAATATCATAGAATTACTCGTACCTCAGAACATATTGAATTCACATCGCAGACATATTCATATACCTATATAAACGACATAGTTTAACTTAGTATACATATATACTTACATTTGTTCATAACATGCAAATATGTACCGATATCCAAATCACCCATATCAAATCAAAACCATTGTATATCATATAATATATCATAAATCAAATCAAATAGCAAACATAAGACCTATATGGTCTATACGCAATAAAAAACTTACTCAGACGATCAGATACCTTGTAGTTGCAGTCACCAACACCTAAATTTTTGCTCTGATACCATAACTGTAACACCCCGCCAGAGGGAGGAGGCTACTGTCAGGAGACAGGATTAACCCATCTCCGTAAGCCTCCAAATTTACAAAAAAATGGACATGATATATCCTAAAACTGGACAACCTGAATCACAGTCAAGTATAAAAACAGAACCAAAGAAAGAAATCAAACATACAAAAGGACCTCAGGTCCACGCAAAACACATCAAACTCAAAATTCAACACTTAAGGGCTTCATGCCCATAACATCAGTCAGCATTCAATGGCTTCGTGCCCACAACATCACATACAAATCAAAACCTTTACTTAATAAATACCAACAACGTGCTTAGCACGATGAATATCAAATTAATCACGGACTCTAAACTTCTAAGACTTTCCCTAGGACATTTGCGAGGGTGACTGTAATTTGGGAGATCCGCGTCTCGAGCATGACTTCCAAAACTGAAGTGGTTGACCCATCTGGTAGTGAACCTACAAAACTAGCACTAGAAGTTTACAAACACATTCATTTCCTTTCAGTATATATGTACATACGATAACAAATTTAGCAAACACACTTTATAACATCTTATATTCACATTGGTTTTTAAGTCATTCATTTATTATACGTAAGCATACACAGTTCCTACATATCATAGAATCTATCATACACACATACACTCAGACATACATACAATCAATTTAATTCGTACTTGCAACCTCACCACATTGGCTAATCCAATCTTGTCAAACATAATAATTGTTCCTAACACTAAATACCATTTGCATGAATTATTTCATTGCCTAATCATTTCAACCAATCTCTCACCATGACTAACCAAGTTCGGCAGGCATTCTTGCATCTCCACAATTGGTACTTTTATCATTTCCTCATACTTAAGTATTTACCAAACCATAATTCTAAACTGAACCTTATCAAATTCACGCCACACCTCCAACCCTCAACATCATACGACCCTAGCTATCATATTTTAAAGCCATAATAACTCAAATACACCTCCTACTCTTTTTTGAAGGGTTACGACCTCAAGCCCTAATAATGTCATCCATGAAGCCTTCTCATCAACCACACTTCCAACATAAAAGGCATTACAACATTACTTACATGACCACCAAGAAAAGAAAGAAATAAAACACATACCCAAACTTCATACACACCCATACATTCGGCCATATCTAGAATATTTCTCAAACTTTGAGAAACCAATCAAATGGTACTCAACACATATTCATTCATTAATAAAAAACTAAAAATCAAACGTCAAAGTTGAGTTCGCCTCTCTTGTTCACAACATCACTAACATCACCACTTCAACACTTCTATGAAATAACTATTCGGCCATCACACACTAACGCATGCATAACTCATGCGCATTATTTTACCATCCAACACATATTAGCAACATAATCTAATCATTTCACTAAACAACTTCAAGCTTACACCCTACAATGGCATTCAGCCACCGCAAACTCATTAACATTTTTATTTGTGATTAATAAATTTAGTTTACAAACCATTATCAAATTTGATCCAAGCAGCCTAAGGGTAAATGTTCCAAATTTCTATTGTCACCTAAAACTCATAAGCTCAACATCCACTTCATCCCAAACTTCACGCCCAAATATATACAATTACCACATCAACATTTTAAATAAAAAAACTAACAAAACACATCTTTAAAACATATATTACTATTATCATTGCCAAAACAACTATCAAACCCCAACTTAGTATTTGGCCATACATGATTTCTTCCCTATAGCCAAAATCAATTAAATCAATAAATAACCAAATAATAGGTACATGAGCCATATCATTTCTGTTAGGGATATGCCCTATACTCAACTTGTGGACGGGCTATATGTACATGTATTTGTAATATTTTCATTAATTAATAAAATGGAAATCTTTATTATACGTGTCTTACATAACTTATATGAATCATCAACACTGTAATAAAGCTATTGGATTAATAAGACGATGGCTTACACGCCTTATAAGAATCATTACTCTTAAATGTTCATACTCATAGTTTTGTGGATAATCTGGGCGTTCACAAAGCAGAGAGACTAGCATGATGATATGATCCGTCCTTAAGTGGGGTAGCCGATCTCATAGGCTACTAGCGGAGATCCATCCGCATGGTGTATCACATGGATGCATTTGGGCTAAAAGTGTGTATTTGGGCTTAATGGGCTTGGTTTGACCAAGTTTGGTTTTGGACTTTTGGATTGGATCCAATTGGGCCCAAAACTAATTCCATAAAGTCCAAATACATCACTTGGCCCTTTAAAGAATTTAATTGGGCCTAATGGGCCTAAATTGATTAGTTGGCAATAGGGTGATTCATATTGGGCCTTGGTATTTTGGGTTTGATCCATTATGGCCAAAGCCCATGCCTTAAGAATCAATTAAAAGCCCATTGGACTTTAATTAAAATGGCATTGGATGTTATTGGGCCTTTGAGACCAATCAAGATTGGATTTAAGTCTTTAAGGCATATAAATAAGTGTAAGTATTTAATTTGGAATTAAATTGGAATTAGTATTGAATACAAATAAATTGGATTTATAGTTGTAGTTCGATATAATTCAAGAATACATACTTTAAGTATTTATTCTTAAACGAGTTGGACTCGCGCAAATCAAATCGTTGTTTGAACATTGGATGGTCATTAATCAAAGATTAATTAATTGGATTTGATTCTTGTGTATATAAGGAGGTTAGTGGGAGCGCACTGAAAGTGACTATCCTAAATAATGATGATATGTCATTTCTTGGAAATGATATTCCCATATTACAATCGGTGAAAGCTTGGCTTTCATGAAAATTCTCCGTAGAATTCTTGAGAGAAACAACCTTTATTCTAGGAATAAAGATCTACTGGGATAGATTTAAAGTTGTTAACACTCTCTGAGAACTCGCACATTGAAAAATGTACGTGACCTGGTGTCTCATACGTTTTGAGCATATGGAGTCACAAACAGGTCAATCCAAGTGATAGTCACTGGATTGATATTAAGAACATCTGTTAGTATCTTAGAGAACTAAGGATGATGTCTTAAACTATGGAGAATGAGAAATTGAAGTGACTGGGATCACTGCTGCAAGTTTCCTAACCGATAGAAAACAACGGTACTATACAGTTTGAATAACGGAACAGTGAGCTGGAAATCTTCCAAGCAAGATATTGTTACCGAATAAACAACAAATGCGGGTTATTGCTGCGGCTGAGGCAGCAATAGAAGCCATTTGGGTCGATGATAAATCTAATTAGATTAGATATAGTTCTGTTAGCAGCTGAGATAGGCGTCAGCACAGGCTAAAGAATTAATGGTCTCATCAACGATCCAGATATATACTTTGACTATTCATCTGATTCGTTCGGATCATACATCATGGCGAAGGGATGATTGAATAAATCGCATCAGATGATAATCACGCAAATCCGCTGACGAAAGCCTTTCCTCAACAGTTTAAGCGAACCGTATATAGTTCGGGTGTATGACACTCAAGTGACTGGCTATAGGCCAAGTGGGAGATTATTGGAGAATTATGACCCATAGCGTCACTATTTGTACAGATCATGGTGTTGTTGTACAAATTAACTATGTGACAAGGAGATTGCACTCTTATCATTTGTGATTAGATCACCTAGATGTATAAATGATAGGAAGTCCTTATGATCAGTTCCTGGATTGAGATGATATAAGACAGTATCAGTCCTCAAAGGATTAATCATTAAATATCCCTAGTCAGAGTATTATCGAGATTGGACATCGATAATGCGTAAGAGACTAGTATTACACTTGTGCGCGTTGTGAGGGCACAATAGCATAGTTCTCATATATTTAGGTATTGGATACTCATGCAAGTGTAATAGGAGGTTGTGTTTTACCGATGGTATGGAAAACAGCTTCGCTCTGGATAGACCCCTCGGAATTCCATTGGTAGTATGATTATGTGTCTATGGAAGTCCGAAATCAGGGTAGGTGTATTTGGTCTTAACCTGAGACTTGCACCGCTAATACTTGCGACAATCAATATGCTTTGGTTTTGGCCGTCCAGGGCTTTAATCGGTTCTATGTACGCCTCTGCTGGGTATATTGAGAATCGTAGTGTATTGGGTGTGATGTCAAGAAGGAAGTATCACTCCAGTCATAATGGAGATGATGTCACGTAGGATACGGAACTAGTACTCTTAAGTACTGCAGTCATCGGGATGATATGACTAGGTCATGTTTATCCGATTATAGAGACTAGTTACCAGACATCTGACATGTGCTTCGTACGGGGCATACATAATTCCAGCCCCAGGCCTAGCACGTGACATCCGATACTGGATCGCTATATGCAATACTACGTATACTACGCCTGACATAGATTGTATATTCCAGTAAGAATATTTCTGGAGAATTGGGTAGGCACGGTGCTTTGCTAGAAGCCAACCATGTCTTGTAAATCCGTAAGCATGTGGTACGAGGTACACACTTAATCGGATAGTCCGATAACCGGATTTACTGCCAACATATCCAGAGGTCTCTTGGGTCGCTTCCCAAATATTCACCGATGACAGTTGACTTAAACTAGAATTAATCTAGGATTAATTTAGAGAGAGAAAATTAATATGGGATTAATTGAGGCTTTATTTAATCTGGGATTAAATGTGTTCGGAAGAGAGAGAACGCGATTAATTTGGAATTAATCGGTGAAATAAATTTAATAGTTAAATTTGATTTTTCTATTTAAATTATTAGTATGGGCTAAAATTAATATATCGGATATATTAATATGAATTGGATTTCATTACGAAATTAAAGTTGGACTTTAATACGAGCGAACAGATTAATTTAGAATTAATTCGTAAACGGCATTCGTAATATATTTACGAGGCGTCATCATTTAATTAAATTAGATTTAATTATTTAGTGACGGAAATTCGTTTAATCAGATTAAACGAATCCAAGCCGCGGTAAACATTCGTAGAATCCATTTGAATTTTGAATTCAAATGTGGGGCCCACTTCACATGTGGTAGTTGGTATTTATGCCAAGCCACCAACTTTCCAACTACCTTGGAATGGTTTTGGTGAAACCATTTACCCAACCACCTTGTTTAGGTAAAAAGGTAAATTGGTTTTACCAAAAGGCATCTCTCTCCCTCATTACAAAACACTTGACACAAAGAAACCCTAGTAGATCAAGCATATGGGTGTGAGCTTCCTCCTTCTTTCTCTTTGATTTTGTGGAAAAATCAACAAAGCTAACACTTGTAGAAGTCTTCTAAGGTGATAGGGAAACCAACTCAAAGCTTGGAATCAACACAAAGGTTGGATCTTGGAGATCTTCATTCACAACTCAAAGCTTGGAATCAATACAAAGGTTGGATCTTGGAGATCTTCATTCAAAATTTTAAAAGCTCAAATCCATTCAATGTAAGTAATTCCGCAACTTATAATGAATTTATGAACACCTTTTCTTGCTTATTAGATCCTTGGCATGTTCTAGGAACACTAACAGTGAGAACATTCATGTATCGATTATATGACTAGTCCTTATACTTGAGGTCTTTACAATGTTATGTGTGGATCAAATAACTTTGACATTCTCCTTCCCGGTTCAAAAGATCCGGTCATAAGGGTATGATTGGGTCATTTGTTGAAACACATGAAGTTTGTAAAGATACAATAGAGAATCGCTATTCTCTCGGATAATATTTTCTTATAAGAGTAGTATTCCAGTTCGCGGGTTGATATGTGTGATCAGTGCTTGAGACTGTGGCCAAAGCGGAAGAATTATGTGAGATCCTTGGGTTAGCACGATTCATGACACTATCAACATCATACCTTTGACCATATAGGTAGACATTTTCCGTACCCTAGGTCAATAGGTGGGGATACAGTGAGGCGAGGGACCGTATCATATGTATATCGCATACAGAATGGGTATATATATATATATTTCATTCTCATTTCGGAGCCTTGGCATGTTGCTAGATGTCAACCTTGGTCATTGAAATCGAACGACCATCATATCAGAGGATAATTTATGTTCGATTAAATTATCACGATTCATTTCATGTCCAACTTGAGGGGAACCCAAAAGGTCACACACAACAAAGTCGAAATCAATGGTTAACAGTGCACAGTAGAAATATAACAGCATATTTGTTTCCTGTAGGAATTGTTCATAATGGTTCAATGTGTTTAATTATTGAACATATAATTTATAAAGATCCATAGTGGCTTAGGGATTGGTGAATGACGATGGGGGCACTTTGGGAATTGGAATAAAAAAAATTACTATTCACGTGAATAGTAAAAAAAATTTGTTATTTGTTTTGAATTCTAATTCAGCCCAAACTCTTATTAGGGTTTTATAATCTCATTAAACCACTAAATTATGATCCAATGGCTAAGATTAAATTAGCTTTTATCCCACATCGGATTCTTAAATAATTTTGTTGTCTTTGGAGCACTATAAACCCAAAGAATTCTTCACAAATTTTTACACCAAAACCTTTCATATATTGGGTTTATATAAGTGAGCAACTCTAAAGTTTGAGAGTAAGCCACTGATTTTGAGTATCCTTAAGTCTAATTGACTAGAGGAACCTCGAGTTAAAAGTTTTGAGGTATTTGCCTAGGCTAGCACCAAGGGCAAAATACCCGTACACTCAAGGCGTGGTCTTGCCATTGAGTTTTGGATTTGGTGTGTGCATCTTTGGAGGCCACACACTTGGGTGGCTCTTTGGAAAGTGGAAGAGCTTGCTGAGTTCGAGAAAAGCTTGTGGATTGGAGGGAGGACTGGATGAGTCTTCGGTTCAAGTAAGTCTTTTTCTTTCTTTATTTTAATTAGAGTTCTTATGATAGTTAGCATGTTTAGGTTTATGTTCTTTGCATGTTTTATGAGTTTTATGCTTAGAATATATAGTAACATGCCTAGGCTTGTAGAATAATAAAAACAAACGGGTCTTGGGCAAAGGGAAACCGGCATAATAATTTTAATTTTCCGCTGCGCACTCGTGGCCGCTTCCCAACAGTGGTATCAGCGCGCCGTTTTTGTTTTGATTAGTTCTCTCTCACTTGAACTCGAAATTGGGTGTTTAAAATCTCGTTGGAAATCTAACACCCTGAACTTAATTTTAGGCATAAGTTTTGCATGATTCAGTTAATATTTGAATTATGAAATTGTATTTAAAGTTCACGCGTCTGCAAAAAAACGTGAATAATATATTTTTTTGAATAAAATAAAATGCAATATCATAATTAAATATTAATCAAAGTTATTTAATGCCTAAAATAATTCCAACATATTAAAACTCATATGCTTGATGATTCTATGTATGATTAGAATTGGCATGATTATTTTAGGGTGCAATCATCTAGAGACTTTATAAGAAATAGAGAGTGTATTGCTTATCCCTTAGCTAATTAATTATTCCGTGATGAATTTAGAGATTTATTACCTTTAAGGCTAATAAATATAAATCACTTGTTTATAATAAAAGATATTATAAAAGATACAAGTGGTTTGGGACCAAGAGGTTAATAAAACTTTCCAAACTAAAGTTAATTTAACCAAAGGTATTACTAGAGTTATATAATGATTTGGTGTCTTCCTTCACTCACTACCTTTTTATAGCCAAGAGGAAAAGCTGTGAAGACATGTAGATAATCATTTACTCAAGGCTTACCTTAAAGCATATTTAAAGTGTTGGACTAATTTGGAGGATCTATTGTTTATTCCTGTCACCAAGGCAATAAGAGCCTAAGAGGTAATGGTATTTAAGAGAGCTCGCTCCAACCTCCCTCTGGGGAATTTTCAATGGAGGAATCCATTTGACAGTTATTCACTTAAACTTGCTAAAATCCTCAATAATAATTTAAGTCTAAAATTTACCTCCCATTGTAAAGTATAGACCCAGAGGGCTTAAACCGTGTTGGCAGGACTAGGCTTTACCAGACTGACTAATACCAATTTGTCCCTAAATCGTACTATTGACAATGGTTTGACTTTTCTGAGTCATAAGATGCAGCAACCCTTAGGCATGGTCTTATAACTTAGTGGCAAAGATTTGGTGTCCACAAGGACTAGCATAAGCTATGGAATGTTTGATTGCCCAACCCAATGATCAAGGAATTGTGATTTATATCATAAATTGGTTGGGACCCTACCTAATTATCGTATTTTATAACGACCGGCCCTAGTCGGAGTTATGAAATGATGATAATGGGATCCTTGCCCACAAGAAATCCATCATATTGGGGTTGATGCGATTTACTTAAAATTTTAAAATAATTGAGTGGGAGAAACTTCATAATATTAAAAGCCCATGTTATTATGAAACATTAATGAAAACATATTCCTAATTTTAACATTTTCTCTTAACATATGGGTTAAAATATTTCACAAACATTCAAATGGAAAACAGAGTATCACTTCGTTCCATCCTTGATGAGCATAACCTCAAAGGGAACAACTACAATGACTGGTTTAGAAACCTTAAAATTATCTTACGACAAGAAAAGATTTTCTATGTTCTTGAAAGACCATTTCCCCCTGAACCCGCAGAAGATGCTGACCAAGATACATTTTTTGCTTGGAAGAAACATGTCGATGATGATGAGCAAGCAGTTTGCATAATGCTTGGCTCTATGTCGGACGAACTTCAGAAATCTCACGAAGATATGGATACTCAAACCATCATCTTTGACTTGAAGGAGTTGTATGCAACTTCCGTTCATACCATGAGATTCCAAGTGTCATGTGCCTTATTCCAAACAAGGTATAATGGAAGATCTATTAGTGGACATATGCTTAAGATGATTGGCCACATTGAAAAATTGGCCAATCTCGGGTTCATCATGGATCATGAGATAGGTCACGATCCAATTCTTTAGTCCTTACCAAAAGAATTCTCTAACTTTATTATGCAGTTTCATTTGTCTGATAAAGAAGCTACTTTAGAAGAATTGCACAATCTGATAAAGTAAGCAGAGAAGGACTTGAAACCGGATCTTAAAACCTCCGTCATGCTTACGGGTACGAACCTGAAGCCACGAGGCCCAAAGAAAAATAAGGCAAGGGCAAGGCTCCAGATCACCTAAAGCCATATGGTAAGGTGGAGAAGAAAAAAGGAAAGGTGAAATATTTCTTTTATGGAAAGAAGGGTCATTGGAAGAAAGACTGCAGATCCTTGAAAGCCAAGGAAGCTAGGGAAGCCCAAGAGGCCAAGAAGCCCAATGCTTCAGGTATGTTGTATATGATTGAACTATATTCTCAAAACTCTGAACCTTCTACTTGGGTGCTTGACACCGGTTGTGGGACTCACTTATATAACAATGTGCAGGGCCTGAGAAACAGTAGGAGACTCCGTCATGGGGAGGTTGACTTACGCATGGGTAATGAAGAAAAATTGGCTGCATTGTGCGTGGGGACTTATTCATTAGTTTTGCCGAATGGTTTAGTTTTAGACTTAGAAGATTGTGTTTATGTACCTTCTCTAGTAAAGAACATCATTTCAATTTCTTCTTTATGTAATAAAGGCTTTTCATGCCTAATAAGTTGTAATGAATGTTCTATTTATTTCAATGAAATAAATTATGGAGATGGTATTTTGAATAATGGTATCTATGTCTTACAAACTAACAAAGAATGTTCAACCTCTAATATATACAACGTTAACTCGAATAATCTCAATGAATCACTTCTATGGCACAGTCGCTTAAGTCATATCAATGAAACAAGATTAACTAAGCTACATAAGGATGAGTATTTCAAACCCTTCAAATATAAACCTTATGGAACTTGTGAGCCTTGTTTATTTGGTAAAATGACCAAATTACCCTTCAAAGGTAAAAGACAGCCTGCAGCGGAGGCATTAGAACTCATACACTCTGATGTATGCGGACCAATGTCAATTACCGCTAGAGGTGGATTCTCCTACTTCATTACATTTATCGATGATCATTCGCGATATGGGTATGTGTACCTTATGCGGTACAAATCTGAAGCCTTTGAGAAATTCAAAGACTTCAAGGCTGAAGTAGAAAACCAGCTTAATAAAAGTATTAAGTCACTAAGGTCTGACCGAGGTGGTGAATACTTAAGAAACGAATTTCAAGATTACTTGAGAGAAAATGACATTGTTTCCCAGTGGACTCCTCCGGGAACTCCACAGCATAATGGGGTCTTCGAAAGGAGAAATCAGACATTATAAGATATGGTCCGATCAATGATGCCAGACACGGATCTACCTCTTTCATTTTGGGGTCTTTCTTTAGAAACTGCAACACTACTACTAAACCAAGTTCCTTCCAAAACTGTTAGTCAAACACCATATGAGTTATGGTCTGGGAAACGTCATAATCTTAGTTATCTAAGAGTTTGGGGATGTGATGCATATGTCAAGCTCACGTAAACTAACAAATTGGATAATAGGGCAGTTAAATGTAAGTTTGTATGATATTCTTTAAACTCAAGAGCATACATGTCCTACGTCCCAAATGAAAAAAGAACATTTGTCTCACGAAATGCTAAATTTCTAGAGAATGAATTCCTTCTCAAGAAATATAGTGGGAGTAGACTTGACCTCAATGAGGTACGAGAAGAACAAACTAACATAGAACTAAACCCCAGGCGCCCTTAAAAGGGCAGCGACGGAACAACCACAAGGTTATGAACTCAGAAGGTTTGGTAGGGAAAGAAATGAGCCTGAAAGATATGGTTTCCACCAGTTATGATGAAGCAATACGTGACATTGATTCAGTCAAGTGGCTTGAGGCCATGAAATCCGAAATAGACTCTA
>SKCR01046421.1:0-41695 GCA_019454045.1 Zanthoxylum bungeanum
GGCACTTACAGTAACTACTACAGAGAGTGAGAACAAATTTGTTTGTATTTGATAACGTCCAAAAGTTCAATGAATGGTTAGGCTGACAAATGGATAACAATATCACCATGTTGTAAGTCTTTAACAAGAGTAAATCATCCTCAAAACTCCATAATTACCTTTTTCCTCGTGGCACTTGTTTATTTCATTAACAAGACGCTGCCTTGTAGCATCCAATCCTGCACAATTCCTCCAATGACTTCAAGAGCTTCAGGAACCAACATCAGCAGTCCACGCCATATTTGTACATTGCAGATGACAACCTAAAATCCAGAGAGGAACAACAACTATTGAACAGCAAAGAGAAACCATAGACTCATGTTATCAGTTGGCATAATGAAATAGTGTGAAGATATCATATGCCAAATTCAGATAGTTCAACAGCAGAACAAGTTCTGCAAATAAGAAGTTACAGTTATACCTGTATTTAACTTGAATGATGATACTCTCTAGGCATTTATGAACCATTTGCCTCAATTACTTATTTTATGCAAAAACAAAAGGCATAAACCACACCAAAAGTTAACCAGATACCATGTTTGCACCTTGTTTATAACCATTTGCCTCAATTACTTACAAAATGCATTGTCCACAGCCTTCTTGAGTATAATTTCAATATAATATAAATGTCATCAATGTAACAATTCCATATAGAGTAAAGCACTAAACAACTAAACCTGCAAAGGGCCATATACCGTGGAAGTTGGAACTTGGAACTAGATACTAAGAGTCTGTTTGGTTGTGGGGTTTTGGAGGGGAGGGGAGGGAAGGGGAGGGGAGCAAAATCCATCATAAGTCAATTTTAGCTCCCCTCCAAAAGTGGGGGGTTTGGAGGGGGGAGAGAAAGTGAGCAATTAAAATTTTTAAATACATTGACTAAATTATCCATACTTATACATAAAAATCCAAAACTATCCTAATTACAAATCCCTATTATATTTGCTTCACCATTCAATTCTTCTTATTTTCTTCTCTTATATTGTTTTAATTTTATTTTTAATAACACGTATTATGTAGAGATTTTAATTTTAATTTTATTCTTTGTTTAATTTAAAGATAATATAAGCTTATATTGTTTTAATTTTATTTATAGAAGGCTACAAGGATAAAATAGTAAATTAGTTTTAAAATCTCTCTCTTCCCTTCTTGAACCAAACATATATCTAATTAAAAATTCTCCCCTCCCCTCCTCTCCCCTCCATTAAAATCCCTCCCCTCCCTTGAACCAAACAGACCCTAAATGGTATAGTCTATATATTGGAACTAGATACTACATGGACAAAACAAAAATTCACTATTTGTCAAAGATAGAACTAGAAAAAGGAGAAAACCTTTAATCCCAGAAGCCGCATCCTGATACCTGCCTCGTAGAGGACAACTGATATTAATTATCTCATCAACCTGAAAAATAAAAATAAAAAACAATACCAGCAAAATATTTTATAAACAATACAATTTTTAAAAAATCTGCAAAATAAAAACACGCACCTGCAAAACAAAAGAACTATTTTACATCAAAGAACAGGAACTGATGAAAACAAAGCTTAGCTTTGGCGGAAACATCGATTTCAGAGAATCCTGAAACACAAGAATCCGACCACTCTCTCTTCAGGAGTAATCCGAGACTCAATAGATATTGTGAAACCAGAGAGCCGGCAGTTTGGTCCAGTGACGGCGACGTTAAGTAATCGTCGTCCTAGTCGACAGTGATTGAAACGAGATCAGTAACTGGGTTAGGGTTAGGAGGGGATAATTTGACGGAAATCTTTTTATATGAGACTATAGTCATCCCCTTAATTTTAGACCCGGCCGGCGGTTCGGTTCCGAACAGGCCGGTTTCTGGTTCCGCAAGTGTGGAATCGGAACCGGAACCTTGAACCGAACCAGAACCGACCGGTTCGGTTCGGTTCCAAGACTTTTTTTTTAAAAAATTTTGAAAATTAATTAAAATAAATTAGATTAATTATAAATAAAAAAATTATTACATTGAAGAGCTTGAGTTTAAATTTTTAAAAATTTAAGTTGTTTACGTATCCTCCAAGGATGAGAGGAATCAAAACTCACGTAGTTCCATTACAATTTTAAGACATATCTCCTTTGTAAATTATAATTTTACAATTATCAATCATCATTATCAGTTGATCCTTCGGCTCCGGTTCCGCTTGCACTTGTTGCAGAAGCATTATCGAACAAATCTTCAAAATCATCAGGGGCATCTTCTTGTTGTTCAGATCAGCTCGAGTCCAATCATCCACACAAGTTGTTGCTTCTAGAATGCTTGGATGTAATGAAGATCGCTTAGCTTCTAATATATTACCTCCTAAGCTGAAGGCTTGCTCAACCGCAACGGTGGAAATAGGTGCTACCAATATCTCTTTAGCAATAATAGATAAACATGATATATATTTTGATGCCGGTTCCACCATTCAAGGATTTTAAAATTTTTACTGCATAAACTTTCATTAGAAAACTCAAAATTTGTAGATAAATAATTATCTAATTCAGGGTTATTAGTTGTCGTATCCCTAGCTTTTTTATTTCGTTGCAATAACCAACGATCCCCTGCGCTAAGTCTTGTTTGAATTACCGGTTCGCTACTACTAGATTGACCTAATGTTCCTAAGTTATATCTTACAATATAATCATTAAATAAAATAATTAAATCACTTCTTAATTTCGTCATTATGCTCGTAATATCAATTTCATCTAATATTCCTAAATAACCATAGTAAGCTTGTAAACCACCATTCAAACCTTCTAATTAAAATCTAGGATCAAAAACAGCAGCAATAAGATAAAGTAAAGGAATTTCTCTAAAATAATTCAACCATTTGACCTTCATAGCAGTAATGGCTTCGAACAAAACAATATCATTAGGGTCGTCACGGTCAACATGTTCATCGAGAGTGCCAACAATATTCAAACTCTCAAGAAGAAATAAATGTGCTTTAGGATAATAAACACCGCTAAAAACTAAAGTAGCATCATTAAAAACTCTTAAAATATCTAAAAAATTTTCACAAATATCCCATTGACTAGGATAAAGTGTGATATTTTGAACATGTTGAGAAAAAAAACTACATAATGCATCTTTGTATTGAAATGCTTGACATAAAAGAAAATAAGTAGAATTCCAACGTGTTGGAACATCTCTTGAAAATTTAATCAGTTTAATACCATTTATTTTACAAAACTTGGTCCATTCTCTCCTAACTTGAGAATATGACCAAATACAGTTAAGTGCCGTTTTAATTGGATCAAGGAAATGTGATAATTAAATTTAGTCTGTCTTGCACACATATGTTATGGACATGACATGTACAACAAATATGAAAAAATCGACCCCTAAATTTGGTTCACATAAGGATTTTAAACCATGAATGGATGCAGTATTTGCAGATGCATTATCAAATCCAATTGTTAAAAAATTTTCTACTAAACCATATTCATCAAAAATTACCTTCATCATTCTATAAATATTATGTGCAGTATGTGGGTCATCAAAAACTCTAAATGCAATAAGTCTTTTTTGCATGGTAAATGATGCATCAATCTAATGACAAGTCACACCTATGTATGAGTGTGTTTGCCAATGGTCATTCCAAATATCAGAACATATAGAAATACGACATTTCATCTCTTTAAATATTTTATTTAAAATAATTTTACCATCTTTATATAATTTGAAAATATGACGTTTTGTTGTGTTTCGAGTCATTCTACATGCAGCATGGTTTAAAGTATTATGCACGTAATTAGTAAAATGAAGTTTTTCACCAAAGCTTAAAGAAAGATGTGCCATACAAGTTAATTTCGCAAATTCTTCTCTATTTTTTGCATCATAATATTTAAATAAATCTACACTACTCGTACCTCTACTAGATGATGCGTACCTGCCCATTTGAGTTTGCGTCGTATCAATGCCAAGTTCAACCGGATGGTGTTTTTCCATGTGCTTGATCATATTGCCGTATCCACCAGAAAATTTATAGATAACCCCACAATAGTTGCAAATTGCTCGTTGTGAACCATCTTCTAGGCGTTCCAAATTAAAATGAATTTTGAAAATATCCAAGGACCGAGCCTTAACTTCTCTTCTCCGTGATTGTGCACTGACACTAGGGCCGCTATCTTGGGTTGGTATATTTGACATTATGTTCTCAGATGAGCTTGCCATTTTTTTTTTGAGAAATTAGGAAGAAAAATAAGAAAATTGAATAATTGCGAATGATAACAAATTAACAACTAAATGAATTGAGATTGAGAATAAGATTATAGAGAATTGTATTGAAGTGAGATTGAGAATAAGAGAATTATAGAAAATGAGAGAGTTGAGAATTTGGTGTGATGAAATTATGAAAAATGAATCCTATTTATAGAATTTTAGAATTTTTTTTGATACCAAAAATGCCCCTAAATATAACTGTTATTAGGGGTACATTAGTAATTTACATTTTAAATAATAAAATTAAATTTTTTTTAATTTATTTGGGCAGGGAGCCAAACGGCTCCCTGCCCCCCCCCCAACGGCTAATAGCCGTTGGGGGTACGGTTCCAACAGGAACCCTACGGTTCCGGTTGGAATCGTAGAACCGGTGGAACCGTACAGTTCCACCGGTTCCGACCGGTTCGGGTTGGGGTCGAACCCCAACCGAACCGGTCGCCAACGGTTCCGGTTCCGGAACAGGTTGGAACCGGAACCTTCCAGTTCCAACCGATTCTGTTCCGGTTCCGAACCGGAACCGTGGCCGGGTCTACTTAATTTATTGAGTGGAATGGATTTAATTTATACTTCCAAGAGTAATTTGTTAGGTGGTTTTTTTTTTTTTTTTTTTTTTTTTTGTAATTTTAGTTTATAAATAATATTGTCAAAATTAGTTTCATGATTCAAGTGTAGCCTAGTGGTTTAAAGATGAATATTTCACCTCCATAGGTTGTGGGTTTGAATCTGATAATTTAAACATTCTAATTTTTTATTATTGAGAGTGTTATGATATATTTATGTAATATAATAAAATGACGTCATTTTTATTTATGACAGTTTCTGTCATATTATGGTACAGTAAACATGACATATATCTATCATATTATTTATGACATATTTTTTATGTCATCAAGATATCATAATTTTATGACACAAAATTATCATAAATTTATAACATATTTCGTGACACTCTTTTTTATCATAATCACGTTTTTCTAGTAATGTTATTAAATTTATTTTATATGTATGCGAAGATAATTGTCATAAAATGTTTGCACAATCATATGGCGAATGATGAAGATGGATGTTCAGAAGGATAATGCTACAATGCATACGATTTTACGAAATGAAAAATATTTTTCTCATTTAATATCAAGTTCTACAAATCTGATTGAAGGCTCCGGAAAAGAAAATATTATGTTACCGAATGGTATAGATTTATAAATTGATGAGGCTTTATACTTTAGCAAAACCAAAGGTTTTTAGATCTTGACATGACAGACTTTGGCATTTTGGATCAATAATGATGCGTCATATTATAGATAATTCACATGGGCATCAATTAAAGAACCTACTGATAATTCATGTATTGCTTGTCATCAAGGAAAATCGATCATTTGACTATCTTCAACAAAGCTAAGTCTTGAATCTCCTAAATTCTTATAACAAATTTAAGGGGATATATGGGGACCCATACACCCAAGTTGTGGATCATTTTCGTTATTTTATGATATTAATAGATGCACCGATAAAGTGGTCATATCTTTACTTTCTACTCGTAGTGTTTACATTTGCTAGACTTCTTACTTAAATAATCAAATTACGAGCACAATTTCCTAATTTTTCTATTAAAAAATTAGATTGGATAATGCTGGTGAATTTATATATAGATATTTTAATGATTATTGCGCATCAATTGGGATTGATACTCTTTGACTAAAGGGTTATAATTAATTGCTCGACCGTTAATTCTTAGGTCACATTTACTTATTTTATGTTGGGGATACTACAATACAATATGCTGCATCATTAATTCACATTCGACCAAGTTCTTATCATATATATTCTCCTTCACAACTTGTTTTTGGCCAACAACTGAATATTTCTCATTTAAGAATTTTTGGTAGTGCAGTATATGTCCCAATTGCACACCCACAAAGAACTAAGATGGATTCGCAATAAAGATTGAGAATTTTTGTTAGTTTCAATTCTCCATCCATAATTAGATATCTCAAGCATTTAATAAGAGATCTTTCTGCCGTGAGATTCATAGATTGTCATTTTGATGAACAATTTTTCTCATCGATAGGGGAATAAAAAGCTAAAATAAATTATCGACGTGAAATTATATAGTATACATCATCATTATCTCATTCTGATTCTTGTATAAATCAATATGAACTTGAAGTTCAAAGGATCATTCATTTGCAAAGTATTGCAAATCAAATTCCTGATGTATTTACTGATTTAGGAAAAAAAAATCACATATTTCAGCTAAAAATTGTACGGGCAAAATTTGGGCCCAATGGTAAAATCGATATTTCATCACCAGACCAACCACAAAGCCCAAAACCCGAAACCCTCTAAATTAAGCCCAAGCTGATATTGAACCCAGAGATCTCACAAGCCCAAGCCCATAAACGACTTGACCAAAATACCTCATCAGTTACTTGATCAGAAAACGTCCTAACTCATAATTCCACCAATAAATTAACTGTTTCATGGCATCCAACGGGCAGAAGAAATAAATGAGCCTACTTCAAAGAGCTTATAAAAGAAGAAGGTCTCGACAGAGAGAAGGGAAATCATTACAACCCTAAGCTAAGCTATTCTCACCAGAACCCTCTGGAACACCGGTCACCGCCCTCACTGCAGTCAATAGAAGTCAAGGTAACAACAAGCCTTGCTCTTCTATTATCTACGGCTCGTCTTCACTATTGACTTGAACGTCGGAGTGCCTACGGCACCCACCACACCGGTGGGCAGTAACCTCCACGCTCATTCTACCTTTGTTTTGCAGGATCGCTAGTGCCCCCAACCTACAAATTCTCAATTGTGGACCTCGGGCAAAAATCAGCATCCATAATTTGGCGCCCACCGTGTAGCCTTAGCGATTCATAGCAGGCAAAGATTTCTCAGTCTACGGTTCCTAAAATACAGCCAACCATGGCTTCTAGCAGTGAGCAGACGCCAGATCCTGTGACCACGCAGCTGGCCATACTCCAAGAACGATTACGCGCCTTAGAAGAAGAGAATAAAGCCATGCGAAGCTCCAATATAACCCTTCAGAAGCAATTGGAGCAAATCTCTTCAACCTCCCAACAACCTGATACTCCAGACTATCCCAGAAATCCTACAATCCCCACCAATCTATTGGGGGCATTCAACAATGTGGCAAGCGACAATCCGCCATCAGACAACCATCCACCAAATCAAGAAAGAAGTCAACATATCTCCCCAACCGACCAAGCACGGCAAGTTGCCTCCACCATGCGCAAGGAAATGAAAGAGTTCAAAGATGCAATTCTCTCCAGCCTACCTGATGTCAGACTACCAGTGAGAAAAAGCCGAGCCGGCACGATCTCGGATACTCCATTTTTGGAGACCATCACTTTCATTGAGCTACCAAGGAAGTTCAGTCGATCAACTGACCCAGACGACCATGTTATCTATTACAAATACAAGATGATATCAACGGGTCTGGCTCCTCATCAATGGGAAGCTGGTATGTGCAGAGGATTTGGAGAAACATTAGCTGGTCATGCCCTCAACTAGTTTATCAATATCTCATACAGATCCATCGAGTCTTACCAACAACTAGCAGACAAATTTGTGGAGCATTTCACAAGTTCTTGCAAGCTTGAGAAGACCACCAATGACCTTAATGCCATCCAACAACGGAGAGGGAAGTCCTTACGAAGCTACGTGGCTCGCTTTAATAAAGAGAGGATAACAATCTCAGATCTCCATCAGTCTACTGTAGTGGAAGCATTCAGAAATGGATTACTTTCAGAAAGTGGACTCTATAAAAAGCTCACTAAATTTCGGTGCTAGACAATGGATCAAGCCATGGCTCGGGCCCACATTGAGATCAGATGGGAGGAGGATAAGAGGAACAATAAGAGAGGAAACTCCACCAACCAGCACAATGAAAGAATCTTGAATCCTCCCAAGCGATCTAATAAATGATGTGCTAGCAATATATCTCAATAAGGTGTCACTTGATGCGATTAGACTACCAAAAAGAGCCATAGGCCACTCATTGTCGCCTTGGGAACATCATAGCTTCCCAAACAAGTATTCATTGGTTACTTAAAAAAAAATTTATCCTTCACAAAACTCCAACTTATGGAGAAATCCATTTGCTCCAAACGACAAGATAAACCATCATCCGGCCCAATCGACATACTTTTTTCAGTCGACTAAGAAATGAACAAGACGCTTCCCTCCAGTAGAACCATTTTTTCTACCACTCATCCTATACGACGAGGTAATATATCTGGCTTGAGGTGGATATCCCAGTTGACACTACGTGTATGAAGAGTTGGCATGAGGAAGATGTCTCTGTCGACACCACGTGTATGAAGAGTTGGCATGAGGAAGATGTCTCAGTCGACACTACGTGTAAGAAGAGTTGGCATGAGAAGGATGTCTCAGTCGAGACTACGTATATGAAGAGCTGGCATAAGGAGGATGTCCCGATAGATAATACTCTAATGAAGACTTGGCGTGGACATCCCAGTCGAGATTACCAGGTATGACTTACACTTTTTAGAATTTCCCAGTCGACATTAGTAAGGCATGTGACTTGTTAGGGATGTCTCATTCGACATTAGTGTATTGTTTGGCACTAGTTAAGGATGTCCCAGTTGACATTACAATATGTAACTTGGGACTTATTATGGATGTCCCAGTCGACATCAATGTGTGGCTTGGGACTTGTAATAGATATCCTAGTTGACTTTACAATTTATAGTTTCAGACTTATTATGGTGTCTCAGTCGACATTACAACATATAGCTTGGTAATTATTATGGGTGTCCCAATCGACAATACAATATGTGGCTTGGCACTTGTTAAAGATCCCACTCGACAGTACATGGGGACTTAGAGTGATGACATTCTAATCGACATGCATGTAAGAAGATTTGGCAAGGATATCCCACTCGACACTACATGAATGGTGACTCAGCATGAGGGGGATGTCTCATTCGACACTACACGTGTGAAGCTTGGTACTTGTTAAGGATCTCAGTCGACACTACTATGTGAAGCTTGTGACTTGTTAAAGATCCCACTCGACACTACATAGGGACTTGGAGTGATAACATTCCAGTCGATATGCATGTAAGAAGACTTGGCAAGGATATCCCACTCGACACTACATGAATGATGACTTAACATGAAGGGGATGTCTCATTCGACACTACACGTGTGAAGCTTGGTACTTGTTAAGGATCTCAGTCGACACTACCATGTGAAGCTTGGCACTTGTTAAAGATATCATTCGACGCTACATATATGATCTTGTTGAATGAGGAATGAAGACCCTTATTGACCTTTGTCAGGTCTTGTAGAGTGAGGATTGTAGAATGAGAAGTGAAGACCCTTATTGACCTTTGTCAGGTGTTGTAGAGTGAGGATTGTAGAATGAGGAGTGAAGACCCTCATTGACCTTTATCAGGTCTTGTAGAGTGAGGATTGTAGAATGAGGAGTGAAGACCCTCATTGACCCTGATCAGGTCTTGTAGAGTGAGGATTATAGAATGATGAATAAAGACCATCCTTGATCTTTGCCAGGTCTTGTAGAATGAGGATTGAAGACCCTCACTAACCATTGTCTGGTCTTTTAGGGTAAGGATTGTAGAAATGAAGACCCTCATTGACCTTTGTCAGGTCTTGTAGAATGAGGATTGAAGACCCTCACTAACCGTTGTCAGGTCTTGTAGAGTGAGGATTGTAGAATGAGGAATGAAGACCCTCACTGACCTTTGTCAGGTCTTGTAGAGTGAGGATTGTAGAGTGAGAAGTAAAGACCATCCTAGACTTTCATCAGGTCCAGTCGATCATAGCCTCCATTGGACCTTCATCAGGACTAGTGGAGTGGAGACCTTCATAGACTTTCATCAAGTCCAGACAATATTGAAGACTCCCCTAGTTTTTTTACCAGTAGTATGGAGATTGTCCTGACCTTCATCTGATTCAGTCGACTGAGAACATTCCCCATCGCTCATGTAGAGTCAAGTTGAAGACCTGACCTTCATCTGGTCCAGACGGCATTGAAGAATCCTCTGGTCCTTTGACCCGTAGTATGGGGATTATCTTGACCTTCATCTGGTTCATTCGACCGGAGACATCCCCCAATGACTCATTTCGAGTCAACTGAAGACATGGACTTCCCACAGTCCATACGACAAATTTTGTGTGAGTTATTTCCTGAACCTTCATCTGGTTCAGTCGACCGGGGACATCCCCCAAGGACTCATGTCGAGTCAACTGAAGACATGGACTTCTCAAAGTCCATACGACAAATGTCGTGTGAGTTATTTCCTGAACCTTCATCTGGTTTAGTCGACCGGGGACATCCCCCAAGGACTCATATCGAGTCAACTGAAGACATGGACTTCCCACAGTCCATACGACAAATGTCGTGTGAGTTATTTCCCGAACCTTCATATGGTTCAGTCGACCAGGGACATCCCCCAAAGACTCATGTCGAGTCAACTGAAGACATAGACTTCCCTCAGTCCATACGACAATGTCGTATGAATTGACTCATGGACATTTATCCAGTTCAGTCGACCGGGGACATCCCCCATGAACTCATGTCGAGTCAAATGAAGACTTGGACTTCCCTCAGTCCAGACGACAATGTCATATGAATTGACTCATGAACCTTCATCTGGTTCAGTCGACCGGGGACATCCCCCATAGACTCATGTCGAGTCAAATGAAGACTTGGACTTCTCTCAGTCCAAACGAAAATCTCGTATGAATTGACTCATGAACCTTCATCTGGTTCAGTCGACCGGGGACATCCCCCAATGACTCATGTCGAGTCAACTGAAGACATGGACTTCCCACAATCCATACGACAAATATCGTGTGAATTATCTCATGAACCTTCATCTGGTTCAGTCGACCGGGGACATCCCCTAAGGACTCATGTCGAGTCAACTGAAGACATGGACTTCCCACAGTCCATACGACAAATGTCATGTGAGTTATTTCCTGAACCTTCACATGGTTAAGTCGACCGGGGACATCCCCCAATGACTCATGTCGAGTCAACTGAAGACATGGACTTCCCACAGTCCATACGACAAATGTCGTGTGAGTTATTTCCCGAACCTTCATCTGGTTCAATCGACCGGGGACATCCCCCAAGGACTCATATCGAGTCAACTGAAGACATGGACTTCCCACGGTCCATACGACAAATATCGTGTGAGTTATTTCCTGAACCTTCATCTGGTTCAGTCGACCGGGGATATCCCCAAAGGACTCATGTCGAGTCAACTGAAGACATGGACTTCCCACAGTCCATACGAAAAATGTTGTGTGAGTTATTTCATGAACCTTCATCTGGTTCAGTAGACCGGGGACATCCCCCAATGACTCATGTCGAGTCAACTAAAGACATAGACTTCCCTCAGTCCATACAATAATGTCGTGTGAGTTATCTCCTGAACCTTCATCTGGTTCAGTTGACCGGGGACATCCCCCAAGGACTCATATCGAGTCAACTGAAGACATGGACTTCTTTCAGTCCATACGAAAATGTCGTGTGAGTTATCTCATGAACCTTGATCTGGTTCAATCGTCCGGAGACATCCCCCAATGACTCATGTCGAGTCAATTGAATACATGAACTTTCCTCAGTCCATACGAAAATGTCGTGTGAATTATCTCCTGAACATTCACCTGGTTCAGTCAACTGGGGACATCTCCCAAGGACTCATGACGAGTCAATTGAAAACAAACACTTCCCTCAGTCTGTACGACAATGTCGTATGAATTAGCTTTGAACCTTCGTCAGGTTCAGTTAGCAAGTACCCATCATCCTGTTTCATTCGACATGCGTAGAAATACTCTCCAACTCAAGGACTTCTAGACTTAGAGAGTAGGGGACAAACTGTACGGGCAAAATTTGGGCCCAAGGGTAAAATCGATATTTCATCACTAGACCAACCACAAATCCCAAAACCCGAAACCCTCTAAATTAAGCCCAAGCTGATATTGAACCCAGAGATCTCACGAGCTCAAGCCCATAAACGACTTGACCAAAATACCTCATCAATTACCTGATCAGAAAACGTCCTAACTCATAATTCCACCAATAAATTAACTGTTTCATGGCATCCAACGGGCAGAAGAAATAAATGAGCCTACTTCAAAAAACTTATAAAAGAAGAAGGTCTCGACAGAGAGAAGGGAAATTATTACAACCCTAAACTAAGCTATTCTCACCAGAACCCTCTAGAACACTTGCCACCGCCCTCACTGCAGTCAATAGAAGTCAAGGTAACATCAAGCCTTGCTATTCCATTATTTACGGCTCGTCTTCACTACTGACTTGAGCGTCGTAGTGCATACGACACCCACCACACCGGTGGGCAGTAACCTCCACGTTCATTCTACCTTTGTTTTGCAGGATCGCTAGTGTCCCCAACCTACAAATTCTCGATTGTGGACCTCGGGCGAAAACCAACATCCACAAAAAAACCCCAACACGTATTGAAGTCCTTGAAGGACTACATGATAAAATTAATGAAAGTAAAACATGTTTGAAATGTGGAAGGCCAATTGGGTCAAAAGACACAACTCCATAAAAAAAGGGAAAATATAAGAAAAGCTGTAAAATGAAGTTTGTACTTTAGAAGAGTCTTTAATTACTAATCAGGCAATAAAAACTGATCAATTAAATGTTATCGACCTTATTGCCCCAGAAAAGACAAATTTATCAACAGTTGAAGATTTGTCAGTTTATCCTGAAGAGACAAATAATAATGAGATTTAAATTGGGCAAGTTAGTAGAGAAAAATCTTGGGATCGACATGAAATTATTATTGGTAATGTATTTTAATTTACTATTGATCAAAATATTATAAAATATGATTACGAGGATCATGAACCACAAACTATGGAAGAATGTCAACACCAAAAAATTGGCCACAATGGAAAGAAACTATATAAGCAGAACTAAATTCTTTTTACAAAACATGAAGCTTTTGGACTTGTAGACTAAATACCTGAAGATGTCAAACTTATTGGATATAAATTGGTATTCGTGATAAAATAAAATGAGAAAATTGAGATTATGAGATACAAAGCAAGATTAATGGCACAATATTTTCTCAAAGGCCCAAAATTGATTATGAGGAGACATGTTCTCCTATGATGGATGCAATCACATTTCGATTTCTTATTAGTCTCATAGCCTTTGAAGGGCTTGAAATACGTTTGATGGATATAGCGACTGCATATTTATATAGTTCTATTGATACTGATATTTATATGAAAATCCCTTAAGGATTTAAAATGTCAAATAAAAATAATTCAAAACCTCGTAGTTTATATTTATTAAAGCTACAACGATCTTTGTATAGACTGAAATAATTTGGGAGTATGTGGTAAAAATCCTAAATAATTATTTATTTAAAGAAAGATATGTAAATGATAAAATTTGTCTTTATGTTTTTATTAAAAAATTATGAAATTGGATTTGCAATAGTCGTTGTATGTCGATGATTTGAATCTCATTGGAACTCTTAAAGAGCTTTCAAAGACAGTTTCTTTTTTTCTAAAATAAATTTGAAATGAATGATCTTGTGAAAACCTGCAGATCGAGCATTTGTCAAGTGGAATACTTATACATCAGTCAACATATGCTAAAAGAGTTTTTAAGGCATTTTTATATGAACAAAGCTCATCCATTAAGCATTACAATGGTGGTACAATCACTTGATATGAATAAAAATCTATTTCGCCATAAAGAGAATGGTGAAAAAGTTCTTGGTCCTGAACTTATGTATCTTACAAATTACACTTGGCCTGATATTGCATTTTCAGTCAATTTATTGATAAGATATAGTTCTACACCGAGGCAAAGGCATTGAAATGGTGTAAAGCATATTATACGCTATCTCCATGGAACAATTGATATGGGCTTATTTTTTCCAAATGGATCAAAATCACCACTAATTGGATATGCAAATGCTAGATATCTCTCCGATTCATATAAAGCCCGATCATAAACATATTATTTATTTACTTCTGGTAATATTATTGTATCATCGTGATCTATGAAGCAAACAATGGTTGCAATTTCTTCAAATCATTTAGAAATACTTGTTGTCCATGAAGCGAGTCATGAATGCATACGGATAAGATCAATATATTTGGGAAACATGTGGATTGCTTTCAATTAAAGATAACCATATATAACATTATATGAAGATAATGCTACTTGTATTGCACAAATTAAATAATGTTATATAAAAAGTGATAGAACCAAGTATATATGACCAAAATTCTTTTATATACATAAACATCAAAAGAGTGGTGATATAAATATTATGTAAATACACTCAAGTGATAATCTTACAAATCCATTTACAAAAGCCTTGTCAACTGCAACATTTAAAAAGTTGATATTGGGATGTGTCACCTCAAAGATTTATGTGAAACTTTAGAAACAACATACAACAAGATGAGGGAAAACATACTTATCAGAAAAGATATTTAATATGTTGTGCTCTTTTTTCTTATTAGGTTTTTATCCCATTGAGTTTTTTCTATTAAGGTTTTAATGAGACTGTTTTCTATGTAATGAACATCCAAGGGAGTGTTATAAATAAATTATAATTATGTAGCCATGTCTCTCCACTAATAATCCTTTATCTACCTATAACTCCTAAGATATTATGATTTATGATCTTTCATTTAATAAAGTCATTTATTTTATGTTGTGATCATGTAACTATAAAATAAGAGTTTATTTCTTTGTTTCTACACACTCGAAATGAATAAAATGATTCCCTAGTTTATGCTATCATTTACTATCTCATTCTCTTTTACTTTATTATGTTATTGTTTATACTTTTCTAATATTTAACACTTTTTTTTCATTTATTTGAATGGGCAAATAATAAGCCGAGAAGGTCTCAAAGAGGGAAAATTATATTATTGTGCCGGGTGTATATGCCATCTCTCTCACAGCAGGCGGGCCCCACAACTGTGTGGGGCCCGCCTGCTGTGAGAGAGATGGCATATACATCCGGCACATGATATACCACCTCCTCAAAGAGCGTCTAGAAGAAATCCAAAATATTTGGACTGAAGCATCTACGTGTGGCAGCAAAGAATTAGTCCAAGTGGGTAGACCACGTCCCGCTTGCAGGAAGTTAAGATTTTTATTTCAATAAAGTGTGGCTATTCTGTTGCAACTAACCGTTATTTTTATTACTCTTTGGGTACATGAACTAAGTTTTAGGAATATTCATTATTCAGCTCTTGTATTTAAACTAGTGGTGTGCATCGGTCGGTTCGGTCGATTAATCCTTGATTTTTTATCCGAACCGAAATTTTTCGGTTAAGGAAATGTGTAACGATTTAACCATATTATGACACATAACCATTAACCAATTTAACCATTATATTTCGGACGGTTTTGGTTAATTCGGTTATTAACCAGTCCAACAAATATAAATTCATCAACTCAATATTCAACAAAGCAATTTAACACAAATATAAATTCATATTCATCAAATTTAGTATTTAACCCAATATTATGAAATTTTGGGTTTCTTAATAGCCAATAATTTATAATTTTCGGTTTTAATAATTGGTCTATGAAATTTTGTAATTTACTTATTTAGGGTTTTGAAGCATATATATATTTCGGTTAATCGGTCGGTTCCGTATACGAATCTCATAACCGTAACCGAACCGAATAACCGAAAAAGTAAAAATTTTAACAGCAAAAATCGATTTAATCACAATAACCGAACCGTTATAAAAAAAAATGGGTCGGAACGGTTCGATTAATCGGTTAAAACCGATTAATGCACACCCCTAATTTAAACTCTTCTCATGATGCTTATTTCAATTGAAACTTGTGGTAATTCTCACCATAAGCAGAATACTAATTTTTATCAAATTCCTTCAGCGTTGATTGAGACCTAACAATTGGTATCAACACCACGTTACAATGACAACCAACAAAGAACAGATCGAGAACTTGGAAACGGAGTTGGGGCAACTTCAACATAGCTTCAGCCGAATGGAACTGGGGATAGCAGATAAGATGCACCGCTTAGAAGATGCCATCAGCAGGATTTCCGATGCTCTGCTCGCTAAACCAGAACCATCCTCTAGCACCAGCCATGAGCGCAACGGAACTCCCCTCAATAGAAATCTCCCAACAACCGACAGGAAACCAACGAACATACTGACGGAGGGCTACCACTGTTCGAATCCAAGTTGGCAAAAATCGAATTTCCGAGATATTTCGGTGATGATCCAACTGAATGGTTCACTTGTGTGGACCAGTTCTTCGAATATCAGTGCACTTCGGAAAACCAAAAGGTATCATTGGCTTCTTTTCATCTGGAAAGAGAAGCCAACTAATGGTGGCAATGGCTACTGTTAAGAATATTCTCAAAACAGAAACTATAATTACATTCATATTATCAATATATATTCTAGGCAACTAACGATTTATATTATTTGTATACATATTTAGAATTTCTTTACTATTTTAGTTTTCTTGTATTGCATATATAAAGAGTGTTATATTGTAAATATATTCAGATTGAAATACAAAGAATATTTACCTCAATCTTTAACATGGTATCAGACAAATTTTTCTCTGGGTCCTGTTAATTTTCCGGCTCCGGCCACCGCCACTGCTTCCGCGCGTGTATTGCATACGCCTATACTCTCCACATGTTCTTCACGTGCCGTCTCTTTTATTACAGTTACTATGTCTGGTTGTCTCATTCAGGATAATTTTTTCTCTGATTTTCACCATGGACAAGTCAGACATCTCCCAACCAATTCAGATACTCCTCGATGATCACAATTATGTTCTCTGGGCCTAAGCCATGTGTAGCTTTCTCAAAGGCCGTAAACTCCGGCTTTACATTACTGGTACCCTTACTAAATCGGTTCAACATAAAACTGAGAGTGACGACGATTTTAGTGATCGCCTTGAAGATTGGGAAAGTCAGAATCACAAGATCATTACCTGGTTTCGCAACTCCTCTGTCCTTACCATAAGTCTTCAATTTGGTCATTTTCACACAGCCAAATCCCTCTGGGACTTCCTTGCTCACCGATATACAACCACAAATTTATCTCATCAGTATCAGTTGATTTGTCGCCTCCACCAAATGCGTCAGGAATCTGGCCAATTTATTATTGAATTCTATTCTCAGATGCAGTTTCTCTGGGATCAATTGGCTCTCTCTGAGCCCCATTGGGACAATTCTGCTGATACTGTCAAATTCACCACCTACAGATATCGCCAAAGACTGATTGAGTTTCTCATGGCACTTGACACCAAGCTTGAACCCACTCGCGCCTCATTACTTCATCAAACTCCACTACCCACTCTTGACTCTGCCATTGATAAACTTATTTCGGAAAAAACTCATCACTCTACTGGCCTCATACAGCATACAGAGACCGTTCTTGCCACACTCCCTTCCAGTTCTTCCTCCGTGAAGCCCTGCTCTTACTGTAAGTTGCCCGGGCACTTTATCCTCAAATGTACAACACGCCGTTGTAGAATATGCCGTAAGATGGGTCCTGGCCATTTTGATCGCGACTGTCCTACTCACCACACTATTCCCTCCTTCAAGTGTCGTCCATCTCTTTCTGTTGTAGCTTCTGATGATCAGGGTGACACTGAACAGTCTCAGCCTTCTCAGCCTATTCAGGATCTTGCCTCCATTTTTCAATCCATAGCCTCTCAATTTGGTAACATCTCTGCTTCTTCTACTATCTCAGGTACTGCCTCTTGGTATTTCAATTCTGCTTGTTGCAATCACATGACTTCCGACTGATGAGCGGAAAATATATCAATATTTACCGCCCCTTTTACTTAATATTTTGTTTAGTTTCTCGGGTTTGATGAACGTTTTGATGTGTTTTAGTTTATTTTGCAGATAAAATAATATTGGGACACAATGAAATCATTTAGGACGAAATGTGGGTCAAATAAGAGTAAAAATTGGACTTGACATATTAATTTTGGAGATTGGAAATTTGAAAGGGCGTTTTAACGAAGTGCAGTTTTGGAAATTCCAATTTTGCGCATCTGTCGTATTTTTGGAATAACTTTTTACTCCGATATCGGATTGAGCTGATTCAAGTTTCAGATTAAAGAAGACTCAAAGATCTACAACTTTTAAAGACAAAATAATTTCGAATTCTGAAGATTTCAAGCCCGAAATTGATGAACCATCCAGAAGTGTGTTGTGTGTAATTATTAAAGTCATTTTCAATCATTTTCAAAGCAAAAAAATAAATTAATAAATAAATAATAAAAATTATCAAATCACCACCAAAAATGATAAGAAATTAGTGGAGCAATTAATAATTTATTTGGTGGAGCAATTATTGGAGCAATTAGTGGAGCAATCAGTGGAGCAATTAATAATGGATTTGGTGGATGATTTGATGGAGGCAAAATTTTGCCTATAAACACCAAGCCATTTCATTTGTAAATTCATACTTTCTTCTCTAAGGAATTCCTTAAGAATACTAATAAGATTGTATCTTGTTTGTTTATTTACAGCTTTCAGTAATTAATTTCCGCCTTCGCAATTTCTTTTCTTTACTTTTCAGTTTTTACTTTCCGCAATTTACTTTTACGCATAATACTTTTCTTTCTTTAATTTTCAGTTTTTACTTTTCAGTAATGAGGAGGTAACTCCCCTTTGCTGGGGTAAAAGGTAAAACTTTTATTACTAATTTTAGATTAATCTCCCTTAATTATAATATATAAACTAGTTAAAACCTGACTTAACGAGGATACCGCCATATTGGTCGGTTGGTAATTATTTAAATTGGTTTTAACCTGACTAAACTGGATACCGCCTGATTGGTCGGTTGGTAATTAATTATTAATTTGACTTAATCTAGATACCGCCTATATGGCTAGTTGGTAATTATCATGCAAAGTTAATATATTATATTAAGGGAGATATCTAAAATAGAAGTAATAAAAGTTGATCATTTTACCTCAGCAATTTCTTTTATTATACTTTTACTTTATTTACTTTTCAGCAATTTACTTTCAGCATTTACTTTTCAGCAATTTACTTTCAGCAATTTACTTTCAGCAATTTACTTTCAGCATTTACTTTTCAGTAATTTACTTTCAGCAATTTACTTTCAGCGTTTACTTTTCAGCAATTACTTTCAACATTTACTTTTCAGCAATTTACTTTCAGCAATTTACTTTCAGCATTTACTTTTCAGTAATTTACTTCAGCATTTACTTTTCAGCATTTTAATTTTCAGTATTTAATTTCAGCATTTACTTTCCGTCATTTACTTTTCAGCAATTTACTTTTCAGCATTTTAATTTATGTATTTTATTTTATTTAAGTTTTTACTACCCGTAAATATGTGTCATAACTAAGTTAGTTATCTGGGGTTGTGATGAATTCTAATATCACCGGTTTATAAGGGGTTATTTTATAGTTTGGGTAATTTAAAGGTTTACTTATTAAGTCTTAAGCTTAATGCTTCTTGTTGTCTGATCACCAATAAGATTGATGTGGTAAATCTAAAATAAACTTGACAAAGGAATTTTAGGTTTCAGCCTTAGACTTAATAGCCCACGATCTTCCTTGAGGATAGATAACCCTTTAATAGATTTCCTTATAGGATAGACATATACCTGTCGGGCGGGGGTAGCCATAATTGTAACTTAAACTTAATGAATCCAGAGAATTTGGTTGACATAGACATATGGTTCAATTGGGTTATACTGGGTATTTGCGTCTGACCATCGACAGAGGCTTTCGCATAATTTAGTGTTCCAAGTTAGTAAACTGATTTATTATACAAACATAAAATAACCACTTAATCTTTTAAAAGATATTTGAAAGATTCACAACCCTAGATAGTTTTTAATATTGAATTTTCTTAAACCTATTTTTGTGCAATTTTATTTACTTGTTTTTAAATTTAGAATCATCACCATTTCAAATCAATCAATCAACATGTTAGATACTAATAATCATTTGACCTCATAAAATTAATAGATTAGGTATTAAGTCCTCGTGGGATCGATACTTTTTATACTACTTGAACGATACGTACGCTTGCGTTATACGTGTATGTTTACGCCGGTCACCGACTCAAATATCTTTTACTCTATATCTACTCCATCACATCTTCCTGCTATTCAAACTGCTAATGGCTCTTTCATGACCCCCAATCATCTGGGTCAGAAGCTTGGGATAGGCCGTAAGAAAGGTCGTTTGTTTGAGCTCATCAGTCTTCATCTTCCTCAAGACCTTTCTCCATGTTACTCTGCCGCCTCTACCTCACCCATTACCTCACTCAACATGTGGCACTCTCGGTTTGGTCATCATGCTCTTAGTCGATTACGTTTATTAGCATCTAGTGGTCATTTAGGTCCTGTTTCCAATAAAGATTTTAATTGTATGCCTTGTCAGTTGGGAAAACAAATTACATTATCTTTCAGTAATAGTACTTCGATTTCCTCTTCACCTTTTGATCTGGTCCATTCTGATATTTGAGGTCCATCTCCCACTCCTACTATGGGTGGTTCAAAGTATTTTGTGATTTTTATTGATGATTATTCCTGATACATTTGGTTCTATCTTATGAAACATCGCTCTGAACTTTCCTCAATTTACCAAACCTTTACGAAAATGGTTAAGACTCAATTCAATCGACCTATTAAAACTTTCTGCATTGACAATGCCATGGAATATAAAGACTCTAATTTTCTACACTTTCTTAATCAAAATGGGACTCTCTGTCACCGCTTTTGTCCCGGTACATCTCAATAGAATGGGAGAGCCAAACGCAAACACATGCATATTTTAGATACAATTCGTTCTCTTCTAATCTCTTCCTCTTGTCTTGAACGTTTCTGGGGAGAAGCTGCCCTCACCAGTGTCTACACCATCAATCGCCTTCCGTCTTCTGTTCTAGCCAATCAATCCCCTTATGAAAAATTACATGGTACATCTCCCAACTACAATCTTCTTAAAGTCTTTGGTTGTGTTTGTTTCGTTCTTCTTCAGCCTCATGAACACACTAAATTAGAACCCTTGGCTCGACTATGTTGTTTCTTGGGTTATGGCATTGAACACAAAGGGTCTAGGTGTTGGGATCCCATCTCCAATCGCCTTCGGATTTCTCGTCAAGTCACCTTTTGGGAAAACCACATATTTTCCTTTGTTTCTAAATTTCACTCTATCTCTTCCTCGCCTCGTATCCTCTTTACAGATAGCACTATTAATTTGTTTCCCGATGAAGACTCTGATGTACTTCCCTCAAATGATCCATCTACAATTGATATGCCATCGTCTGCATCGCTTGCCGGATCCCTCACAGCCACATCTAGCTCTCATGTGTCCTCTTCAGGTAATCCTCCGTCTCTTCATCGTTCTACTAGAGTGACAGAAATTCCTGTCAAACTTCAAGATTTTCATTGTTTTTCTATTACTCTCACTCAATATGAACCTCACTTTTACTCTAAGGCTAGTTCTAACCCTGTTTGGCAGCAAGCTATGACTGAAGAATTGCAGACTCTTGAAAAATCTCATACATGAGACTTAGTTGATCTTCCACCGGTAAAATATGTGATTGGGTGTAAATGGATATACAAAATCAAGACAAAACATGATGTCTCTATTGAACGATATAAGGCTCGTCTTGTTGCTAATGGATTTTCTCAGGAATATGAGATTGATTATGAAGAAACCTTTGCTCATGTTGCCCGTCTGACTTCCGTTCATAGTCTTTTTGCTGTAGCCGCCTCTCGACAGTGGACTTTGTTTGAGATGGATGTCAATAATGCCTTTCTTAATGGTGACATATCTGAAGAGGTTTACATGAAACCTCCACATGGTTACCCTCATCCTCCTAATAAGATTTGTAAACTTCGTCGGGCATTATATGGTCTTAAATAAGCTCATCGGGCATGGTTTGAGAAATTCAGCACCACTGTTCATACATTTGGGTTCACTTCCAGTGCCTATGACTCAGAACTTTTTATTCGGCAAACTGATCATGGCTCTATTCTTCTTCTTCTCTATGTGGATGATATGATTATCACGAGGGATGATTCACACGGTATCTCTGAACTTAATACCTCTCTTCAATAACATTTTGAGATGAAAGACCTTGGTAATCTCAGTTACTTTCTTGGGCTTGAGGTACTTTCTGATCAGACTGGCTATTATCTATCTCAGGCTAAGTACGCTTCTGAATTACTGGCTCGGGCGGGATTGACTGATAGCAAGACCACTTCTACCCCTCTGGATCCTCAAATTAAACTTGATGTCACTGATGGTACCCATCTTCCTGATGTTACTCTTTACCGTCATCTTATTGGCAGCTTGGTTTATTTAACAGTTACTCGGCCAGATATTGCCTATGTGGTTCATATTGTTAGTCAGTTTATGTCTGCCCCCCGCTCTGCTCACTATGATGTTGTTCTTCATTTACTCTGCTACATCAAGGGAACGTTATTTCATGGTCTTCATTTTTCCGTTGATTCATCTCTAGAGCTGCGTACCTACTCTGATGCTAGTTGGGCCGATGATCACACCGATCGACGATCTACAACTGGTTTATGCCTCTTCTTAGGCGACTCCTTTATTTTTTGGCGTAGTAAGAAACAATCAGTGGTTTCTCGCTCCAGTATTAAATCTAAATATCGTGCGATTATTGATACTACTCAAGAAATCATTTGGCTCCGCTGGCTTCTCGGTGAAATGGGTGTTTCTCAATCCCATACTACATATCTCTACTGTGACAACAAAAGTGCCATTTATATAGCGCATAATGATGTCTATCATGACTGTACGAAACACATCGAAACTGATTGTCATTTTGTTCGTCATCATATCCGTCAAGGCACTATTCGACTTTGCGACATTCCTTCTGCAGAGCAGCCTACTGATCTGTTTACCAAACCTCAGCTTCCAGGTCGTTTTCGTGATTTGGTTTCCAAACTCAAGCTTGCTTCTCTTCCATCAACTTGAGTTTTAGGGGGGTGTTAATAATATTCTCAAAACGGAAACTATAATTACACTCATATTATCAATCTATATTCTAGGCAACTGACGATTTATATTATTTGTATACATATTTAGAATTTCTTTACTATTTTAGTTTTCTTGTATTGCCTATATAAAGGCTGTTATATTGTAAATATATTCAGATTGAAATAAAAAGAATATTTACCTCAATCTCTAACAGCTATGTAGGGCTTATAAGGAAGAATGGAATGAGGTGACTTGGGAAATTTTCATAGAGGAGCTATGGGCACGTTTAGGACCTACGGGTTGTGAATATTTTCATGAAGCTCTATCGAAAATCAAACAAGTGAACTCCTTACGAGATTATCAAAAGAAGTTGAATGTTTGGAAATTGTGTATAAGGATGGACGCAAAAAGCTCTGGTAGGCACATTCATGGGAGGCCTGAATGTGGAGAGATGAGATGTGGTACGGATGTTCAAGCAAAATCAATATAGGAAGCTGTAGGAGTGAAGCAGGGTTCACCGCTATACCTATGACGTCGATGACCATTACACTATTACGCTCCCAACCCGTAGAGAGTACGGATAGTCCCGCAGACCGAAGAATAAGGGAGTCGCCTCCCTGTATGAGACACCAGGAATGATTTAAGGCCGCACTATACCCATCGCAAGAATGGAATGGGTCTTGGACGTACATGGGCTACCTTGATTGATTTTGGGCTTAATTTCCGAATGATGCATTAGTAGTGGCGGGATTTAAGCAGTCTTTATATTTTGGACGTAACTTTCTCATCCGATGTCCGATTTTAGTGATTCAAGTTGCATTGGAAATATGACTCATGGATCTACAACTTTTTAGTTTACATCAAAGTCCAATGCAAAATTTTTCATGGTCAAAATACAGAAGCAATTTATCCCTATAGCTTTTATGTTTCATAGTTTTAAGGTTATGTGATGTTTAAGTGTTGGGCTGAACTTTAATTAAATTAGAAAGCCCATGCAAGAAATTTTAAAGTATTTCATATATTATTGGGTTTATTTTACTAGGGTTTTATTATATTTTGGTAGAATTATGGTTAGCCACCTATTTAAAGGGGCATTATTCATTGTAATTGAGAATTAATTAAGAACATATGTTTTACAAAAACAAATTGATTTATGTCATCTTGAGGGAGTGGATTCTTCCTTGGTTCTACAGAATAAAAGCTTATCAATGTGTGGCAAGTGTTGTGGCACTGTATCGCTGTTCAAGATTCTCCAAAGAAATAAATAAATGTTCTTAAGGGCAAGGTTCCTTAAGGGTTGGACTTGATCTTGGAGGGATGTCGTTCTTACAAAAAAATTAAGATTCATGGTTCTTGGGGCTTAGAACACGTGGAGGGGTTTGCGTGGCTTGTTCCAGGCAGGTTCTTATCATACCATATTCTAATTTAACTCTTAAATTACATAAAATCATATTTTATGACTAGAGTATCATGCATCTAAACATGTTATTGTTGGGGTTGGTGCTCAGAGCGCCAATACGGACCGTATTTATGTCTGATTCATGAATACGAACATCCCATTTTCCCTTAATATTACTTATTTATGGTTGCACCTCTTATTTTTATATACGTATTCGATCTGATTACGATTAGATTGAAACTAAATGTGGTTTATTGATATGTATATATTAGACAAAGGCCCGATAATATATAATGCAGTACACAGTTACAAAGTTAGTTTGTAATTGACATTGGGAAGTGTTACTGTTAAATGTATATTATCAAACATAGTTCCTGGTCAAGATTTACTAACACGGGTCGGTTAGTCAAATCCGTTGAGACCAGTACATGTCGTATATCGAGACTTGGTCCGATGGTTTATCCCAATAAACCATGAGTCTGGGGAGACTCATATAGACGTGTAGGTGTTTATAGTGGATAAACACTGAACGACTCACCGAAGATTCCTAATAGATGGTACACCAACGTCAATAAGAATATTCTCGGGTTGAGTAGCACTTGTGATTCTTAGACTTGAGATGCCATTGTGGGCACATGAGACATCTTCTACACTTAGATGGCAGTCACGTCACCGATCTATTTAGATCAGACCTCCGCCTGTTCGTTGGGTGTAGATAGATCCTCAGGGTGTCCTATGTGTATCAAGATAGGATCCGTCAGTTCTGTGTATCAGAGCATAGGTAGTCCATATGATTAGCAATCAGATAAAACCATGGGCCCGTGGTACAGTTTGGAAGCCAGTTCTAAACATTCTTTTAGAGATTGCTAATATAATAGTCGACTGGATAATCCCTATAGAGATTTGGCGTTTACATCTATATCTCTGGGATTTATCTGGATACCTGTGAAAGAGGAATTATACATTTGCCATGACCTCGACCTGTATGATTCATCGAGTTTATCTGTGATCGTCATAATTTACGGGTGGATAGATTATGGACACGAAATTGGATTTCGTGACGGATATGCCTGAATCTAGGGAGTCTCAATAATGAAATATACTCGTAGAGCACTAGGGCAATAATTATAAATAATATTGATTATTTATAAAGTCGTTTAAAGGTTAAACGCAAAATACATGTGAAGGGACCTGATAGTCATTTCATTAATTTTGTGTATTTACATTTAATACTTGATTAATTTAAATACACATTAATTAATTGTCAAATTGATATATTTGACTAATATCATAAATGAATATATGTATTTAATATTTAATGTAAATATTATACATATATTTAATATATTTGTATTTAATTAATTAATTGTTAAATGATTAAATTAATTAAAGTATAGATATTTTTAAGTTATGATATTTGTTTTAATGACTTGTTGCCATTGTTGACTAAGTTGAAAATATCATTAAAAGTGTAATGATCATTATTTAACTAGTTGGCAACTTGATATTTAATAAAGCAAAAATCAAATATTTGGATATTTGGCATATACCAAATTCGGCCAAGGCCTTATGTGTAGGTATATATCGCTTTGTTATCTTTTAGGGTTTCATAACCTTGAAACACTTTATCAAATACTCCATTGAAGAAAGAAAAGAAGCTAGAGAGAAAGAATAAGAAAAATCAAAGAAAGCTTGGAATTTCGTAAGTATTTCCAACCTTCCATTAGAGAGTAAATTGTTCCTCTTGTTGTGGACTTCACTTGGTGATGTTCTTGAGTTTTTATATTCTTTATTCTTTGTATTTTTCATGGATGAAAGTTTGATGAAGGTGTTATGCATGTATGATGTTGGAAGTTTATTACTAGTGTAGTAATAAGCATTCTTTTAAGGTTTTAGAACCTTGTTGCCATTCTAGAGTTATTGACCCACTCTTAAATGACCTAGAATTGTTCTATAGTTATTTCATTGTGTTGAGACTTAATTTGGATGGAAGAATGATGATTAAAGTAATTGATTTAACCAATTTGGTATAATTTGTCCAATTTGAAGAAATTGAAAAATTAGGGTTTAAGACCACTTCCAAATTTGGGGATTTTCATTTATATGGTGTATAAGGATGTTTATATGATGCATATAAAGTTTCATGTTGATTTGATTTCATTTGGATGTGTTTTGAGGCATGGAAGTGCAAAATGCACAATATGCCCCCAAATTGTGCATTCGGCCAAGTGAAGCATTTTTGGGTTTTATGTTGCTTTTGGTGTTTTGACATTTGGGACATGTTAAGTTCATCTTAGAAATGATTTAGAATCATCCAAAATTGATTTGAACAATTTCGGACTAAAATTAACAAAATACCAAGTGTAAGGGCAATTTAGTAAATTCACATAAATTTTATTTATTGAATTTTATTTCATAATTTTATTATTGGGTAATTAAATAAATATGTTTATTTAATTAATCCGAGAAAAAGTTTTTGAAATCGGAAAATTTGATTTTCCACCGTTTCCGCTGCGTTACCGGATTTAGCCCCTAAAACCCATACAAAATGGTATCAGAGCGAGTCTGATTCTAAGCCTCCATAAAATGATTAGCTTGTTTTATTCAATGTTTAATCATGTTTTCTTCACTTTATACATCCATGTTATAATCTAATTTGATTAGATTTAGGGTGTATGACACTTAATGGAATATCCCCGCTTAATAAGGTTTTAAAGTAACTAATGTTTGGAATACTTGTTTCTTGGTCCGTCTTGTCAATACGGTTTATAAATATTTTTTCGTGACTACATCCGAGACCGTGCCTCTGCTGTGAGGGTGTAGCCGATAGAGATTTATTTATGCCGGATGTATATTAGATACTAGATAAATTCAAGCGAAAGCGGAATCCTGAACGTGCCCTAGCTGTCAGGGTTACGCAAGTAACTTGAGTTTATCATTGATGATTTTAACCTTGGTACGTCTCCTTGTGGGCCTGCCTTAGCAGCGACAACGAGAAACGACCAGGACTGGAACCTCGGAGTCACTAGTGAGTGATTGACAATAAGTTGTCTACCTGTGAATATACGTAGGCGAGACCGTGCATCTGCTGTGAGTCGAAATATATTCATGGGGTCCACTTCCCATTATGGAATTCGATTAATTATTGAATTCTCGTTTTTCCGTTGGGGATTACGGTATTACGTAAAATAGTGGGAGGCACTGCTAAGTTTAAAATATTCCATAACTTTGGCAGTGTGTATTGTTATGGAAATTGCCGCTTATTTGTTTCCTTATTCTATTGTTTATATATAATTAAACTTTTATTTACTGCACACATATTTTGATATGTTATCTGACTTGAATCTTGGTTGCAATTATTCTAGAATAAGGTTCTAGATACTATTAGAGTAGGATATTATTAGATTGGTCTAAAACCATCGGGAACTTTTGTTCCGATTTTCTTCAAAAATCTAGATGGTTAGTGACTTAGTTTCTAAGTTACGACAGATAATCTAGATAAATATCCTTTTTAGGATATATTACTTTAGAGAGAATAGTTTCTTATGCAGTAAGAATTGACTTGAATTAGTTCATGTCTCGAGATTCTTGACTGGCATTAAGAAAATCACATTAGGTATTTGTTTATCTAGTAATGACGTTTCTTAGCTTTAATGACCTTTAGAGGCAATGTGTCTGACACAATTTGCTAATCAATTATTTGCAATTGTTGTGAATAGTTGAATGCAAACAGTAAAGCTAAAGAAAGGAGATGCGTATAGTTGTATATAGAAAATATCGATTTTCACAATACTACAACTATAGGTATTAGATATCAGATCTCCCGTCTAGTTATTTAAAATTTTAATTTACGATTGTTTTGATATTTGATATCGGAACTCGCGATTATTGGATAGTCATTTGTTCTTTATAAACAATTGTTACATATTTTATAATAACTAAATAGTGTCATTGATGTAGAGATAAACATTAAGAAAAATTATTTGGTAAAAGTAAATAATTTAGAACGATGCTTTATGAGTTTAATCACTTGAGCATTGGATGCTTATTCCGTATGGTAAAGGATGGTTTGATACTAGATCACACCATATATCCTTATCCATTTAATGAATATTGTATTCAGGAAGGTGATTAAGATCTCGTTTAACCAATGATTGTCATTGGACCACCAGATTTATTTAACTGATACATTGGATGTATGTAGTTTAATAAATTGTAATTGCTTAAGATAGTTTTCTTTACTTCGTAACTTAGTTTATGAATTGTCATAACTTAGTTACGTGTTTCTGAAAGAACACATATTGAACGTCTTGATATGATCAAGAACTTTCAATTTGTTCTGATAAAACATAGATTGAACATTTTTGACTTGTTCATATATATTCAATCTAAAGTTTTTAGACAACTCTATCCTCAAAATTCATTACATGTCTTTGAACTGTTCAAAGATTTTTGATACGATCAAACATATGAATTTAAAGCAATTAGTTCTAAGGTTATTCAATGAATATGATTCTTACTCAATATTAGTCTTCCACGATTCCATCTTGATGGAATTGAGTAGTGGGAGCAGTCGAATCTTATATGATTTGATTCGTTTGATATTGAATATTACCGAATTAGTTTCAATACTCTTGGGGTTATGCTCCATTAACACTAATTCATTTATAATAATTAATGTTCCATTAATTTATACAGTTACATATATGATATGTATAGGAAGAAAATTTGAATCTTGAAAGGTTTGAGATTTGAATCTTTCTTTTATATAATAGTTGTATAATGGAAATTACTTACACCTCGGAGGTATGAGTAAAAGTTTATCATTTATTCTGTTTAATAGAATATTGTATTCTATTTAATAGAATATCTTTCCTACGATCCTAAGTAATAAAATTGTTTTATTACTTGGTGTGTAACATCAGATGTTAATTATTGTAGAAAAGACTTGACTTATTGAAGTCAAATATGAGAATGATAAATTATAAATGGAACTACGTAATTAATAAGATGAAACAACCCTTTATACTTCTTCTATATAAGTTTAATAGGATATCAGAATCATTTACGAGTATTTGATACTTAATGATTTTGTTGTTTTCTTACCGAAGAAAATTATCCTATAACTTGTAATGGAAGCGATATTTGATATCGATTCTGGAAGTTCACTATTGAACCATAGATCTAAGATTGTTCATAGCTTACTACAATCAAGTTTTGAACTTGATTACGCTTTCATTATGAATTAGTTCATGATATGTGCTAATTGTTTGCGCAGCGAAAGCACTGTGAGCTTGTTAAAGGTTTGACCTTTACAGTATGACAGTGAGAAAAGTTATACTTAGCAATCTATTGTAGATTCTGAGAAAACTTATCTCTAGTCACACTAAATGAACAATTAGAGATATATTGGTTAATGTTAATATGAAACTGTACATTTTAACTAAAGAATGCAAAATGGTGTTTTTTGAATGACTTATTCATATAAGAGATCAGTTGTGATTTCTTTGTTTGAAGAGTTCATTCTGGAATGGCCCTAGAGTTTGTGTTCTGTTGAGATCGCAGTTTTGTGCTAGCTTATAGAGCCTATTGTAGACTCAGATAAGTCTTCCGGAAATTTGTGTTCTCTGTTTTTGATGTCGTCAGATTGTCTGATCTTATCAAAGTATAGAGAATATATATATATATGATAAAAGGGTTAGTGGGAGCGTACAAATTACTTTCTAGTGTTATATATCCTAACAACATTATCATTATTTTGGTAATAATGAGATGTTTGTAAGGTAAAAGATTTACCTAATTCTTTTTTACTCCGTGAAAGCAGTGGGAGTAGTCTTTGTTACCTAAGTCTTCTTTGTTCCAGACAGGTTCTTATCATACCATATTCTAATTTAACTCTTAAATTACATAAAATCATATTTTATGACTAGAATATCATGCATCTAAACATGTTATTGTTGGGGTTGGTGCTCAGAGCGCCAATCCGGACCGTATTTATGTCTGATTCATGAATACGAACATCCCATTTTCCCTTAATATTACTTATTTATGGTTGCACCTCTTGTTTTTATATACGTATTCGATCTGATTACGATTAGATTGAAACTAAATGTGGTTTATTGATATGTATATATTAGACAAAGGCCCGATAATATATAATGCAGTACACCGTTACAAAGTTAGTTTGTAATTGACATTGGGAAGTGTCACTGTTAAATGTATATTATCAAACATAGTTCCTGGTCAAGATTTACTAACACGGGTCGGTTAGTCAAATCCGTTGAGACCAGTACATGTCGTATATCGAGACTTGGTCCGATGGTTTATCCCAATAAACCATGAGTCTGGGGAGACTCATATAGACGTGTAGGTGTTTATAGTGGATAAACACTGAACGACTCACCGAAGATTCCTAATAGATGGTACACCAATGTCAATAAGAATATTCTCGGGTTGAGTAGCACTTGTGATTCTTAGACTTGAGATGCCATTGTGGGCACATGAGACATCTTCTACACTTAGATGGCAGTCACGTCACCGATCTATTTAGATCAGACCTCCGCCTGTTCGTTGGGTGTAGATAGATCCTCAGGGTGTCCTATGTGTATCAAGATAGGATCCGTCAGTTCTATGTATCAGAGCATAGGTAGTCCATATGATTAGCAATCAGATAAAACCATGGGCCCGTGTTACAAATTGGAAGCCAGTTCTAAACATTCTTTTAGAGATTTCTAATAGAATAGTCGACTGGATAATCCCTATAGAGATTTGGCATTTACATCTATATCTCTGGGATTTATCTGGATACCTGTGACGGAGGAATTATACATTTGCCATGACCTCGACCTGTATGATTCAGCGAGTTTATCCGTGATCGTCATAATTTACGGGTGGATAGATTATGGACACGAAATTGGATTTCGTGACGGATATGCCTGAATCTAGGGAGTCTCAATAATGAAATATACTCGTAGAGCACTAGGGCAATAATTATAAATAATATTGATTATTTATAAAGTCGTTTAAAGGTTAAACGCAAAATACATGTGAAGGGACCTGATAGTCATTTCATTAATTTTTGTGTATTTACATTTAATACTTGATTAATTTAAATACACATTAATTAATTGTCAAATTGATATATTTGACTAATATCATAAATGAATATATGTATTTAATATTTAATGTAAATATTATACATATATTTAATATATTTGTATTTAATTAATTAATTGTTAAATGATTAAATTAATTAAGTATAGATATTTTTAAGTTATGATATTTGTTTTAATGACTTGTTGCCATTGTTGACTAAGTTGAAAATATCATTAAAAGTGTAATGATCATTATTTAACTAGTTGGCAACTTGATATTTAATAAAGCAAAAATCAAATATTTGGATATTTGGCATATACCAAATTCGGCCAAGGCCTTATGTGTAGGTATATATTGCTTTGTTATCTTTTAGGGTTTCATAACCTTGAAACACTTTATCAAATACTCCATTGAAGAAAGAAAAGAAGCTAGAGAGAAAGAATAAGAAAAATCAAAGAAAGCTTGGAATTTAGTAAGTATTTCCAACCTTCCATTAGAGAGTAAATTGTTCCTCTTGTTGTGGACTTCACTTGGTGATGTTCTTGAGTTTTTCTATTCTTTATTCTTTGTATTTTTCATGGATGAAAGTTTGATGAAGGTGTTATGCATGTATGATGTTGGAAGTTTATTACTAGTGTAGTAATAAGCATTCTTTTAAGGTTTTAGAACCTTGTTGCCATTCTAGAGTTATTGACCCACTCTTAAATGACCTAGAATTGTTCTATAGTTATTTCATTGTGTTGAGACTTGATTTGGATGGAAGAATGATGATTAAAGTAATTGATTTAACCAATTTGGTATAATTTGTCCAATTTGGAGAAATTGAAAAATTAGGGTTTAAGACCACTTCCAAATTTGGGGATTTTCATTTATATGGTGTATAAGGATGTGTATATGATGCATATAAAGTTTCATGTTGATTGGATTTCATTTGGATGTTTTTTGAGGCATGGAAGTGCAAAATGCACAATATGCCCCCAAATGGTGCATTCGGCCAAGTGAAGCATTTTTGGGTTTTATGTTGCTTTTGGTGTTTTGACATTTGGGACATGTTAAGTTCATCTTTGAAATGATTTAGAATCATCCAAAATTGATTTGAACAATTTCGGACTAAAATGAACAAAATACCAAGTGTAAGGGCAATTTGGTAAATTCACATAAATTTGATTTATTGAATTTTATTTCATAATTTTATTATTGGGTAATTAAATAAATATGTTTATTTAATTAATCCGAGAAAATTTTTTTGAAATCAGAAAATTTGATTTTCCACCGTTTCCGCTGCGTTACCGGATTTAGCCCCTAAAATCCCTACTGTTATGGCGTATGACAATGCAAGAGTAGGAACCCTAGGCTATATGACATGTTATTCAAATATTTTAAACACATTCATATTCCTAGACTGGGCATCGTGACTCCTTGATGGGCATCGCGATGCTCTCAATAACAAGATCGGGGTAGAATGTCTGCTCTGCTCGACGTCATGACTCAACCTATTTAGTGTCGCGACACTGGAGCGCGTCGTGACACAACTTGTCAAGCGTCGCGACGTGATGATGTTCAAATCCCAAGTAGTAGCTTAAGACCTTAAGGCGTCGCGACGTGGGCTGGTGCGCGTCGCGATGCGGCCTGTGTTCCAGGTCTGGAATGATAAAAATATGCACATCACAAATTGCGTTAACTGAGCTCTTATTTTTCTATATTAATCTAATTAGTACAAATAATAATCCAAGACATCCCTTGGTCTTCAAAACTTGCTCCATGGTGTGTTATTGTGTTCTTTGCGGAATCGACTTGTGATAAGCCCTCCGCGGCATCGAGTCTCCAAGTTACAAATAAGGTTACAACTTGAACTTATTACAAAAGAAATGAACTTACAACACTTGAAAGAATATGGCCTTATGGACTTATATTCTCAATACTAAAAATAAGAGCCGGTAAAAATTAACGATCAACACAATACATTCATCACATGAATTTGTGGCTCACTCGCAATCAAAATTTTCGTCCCCTAGGTTCACTTCAAACCTTTACACAAGAGTTTTTCAATGGCCCACTCTTAAACCTTTACTATGAGTTTTGTTTATAGGCTTATTAATAACCTTTTATAAATTTCTCTTTTGAGTATATCCACTCAACAAGGGTCTTTTCAACCACAAATGTTTGATAATGGAAGTTTAAAGTACAACTTGGGCACTCACAAAGATAATGCAGATATGGTGTGAGTTGCTAACCCATGAAATCTAAGCTCACTACAAATGATATGAAGGTCTAGTGTGTGTGAGCTTGAGTATGAGAGTGTATGATAAAGAAGATTTGATTTACTCTCTATTTTTACCTTAGAAGAAAATGTATGAAGGTTCAAGAAGTAGGCAAAAATGAATTTGGGGCTCAATTTATAGAGAATGTGTAAAACAGCCCCTACTATCTGATTGTGACTGGTATACCGGTCTCAGAGGCCGGTATGTCGGTCTATCAAAATATAACGACTATGTTATTGTTGAAGATTAAAGCGCAATACCAAATTACTAATCGGTATGGAGGCCGGTATGCCGGTGTGCTCACCGGCATGGGGACCGGTATGAACCGTCCCGGTTTCAGTGGCTGTGCAAACTCCACCTGATAGGTATGAGAGACCAGTATGGAGTAGCCCAGTTCTAGAGAGCATGCAAAACTGCTCAGAATAAAACAGAGACACCGATATGTCGGTGTGGGGGACCGATATGCCGGTCTCAATGCCAAAATATAAGATTTGAATATTGAAGAATATTTTACACATGAGCCTAATGAATGTAAATGAATATGCATATGTCCTATGTGGTTAGAGGCTTAATTGTCAACTCACTTAAAAAGAGAACCATAAGCTAAGACCACACAAGATATTCTTCATTTGTCGCTTAAGTCTTCACATTCATTACTCCTAATCACCAATGTGCTACGACATCTTTTCGTAATATCCGCTAATGCGCATCGAAATCTTCTAGTGACATCATCAAAATCCATTTTTTAAATATGTCACTAACAAAGTTTGGGATGGCATCACCATAGATTTCATAGACGACCTACCATATTCAAATGGAAAAAATGTTATTATGGTTGTGGTTGATTGACTGAGTAAATCAGCCCATTTTCTAGCTTTGTCTGATCCGTATGCTGCAAAGATGGTAGCTGACATATTTGTTGAATGGGTTGTTAAACTTCACGATATTCCACGAACCATCATCAATGATCGAGATCCAGTGTTCATCAGTCATTTTTAATAAGAATTCTTTAAACTGCCAGACACCCAATTGAAGATAAGTTCCGCCTATCATCCTCAGACGGACGGACAATAGAGGTGGTGAACCGTTGCATTGAACAATATCTTCAGTCTTTTGTTTTTCAGCATCCCCATAGATAGCATTCATTCATTCCATGGGGCGGAATTCTGGTACAAGACCACATATCATGCTTCTACGGGAATGAATCCCTTCCAAGCTCTATATGGACGACTACCACCCACAATTCCTCATTATAATGAAGGTCATTGTCCCGTACATGAAGTAGACTAAAGCCTTGCCTCCCGGGATACCATGTTACGACATCTCAAAGACAACTTGCAGGTAGCGAATAATCGAATGAAATAAAGAGCAGATTCTAAACGAAGGCACATAGAATTCCAAATGGGAGACTTGGTCTTTTTGAAACTCCATTCATACCGCCAACATACAGTGTTTAAACGAGCTTCTCAAAAACTTGCTAGCCGATTCTATGGGCCGTATCGGATTGAAGAAAAAATTGGCAAAATGGCTTATAAACTTCAACTTCCCACCGGTTCTCGCATTCATCTCGTCTTTCATGTATCACTACTCAAAAAACAGTTGGGAGGGTGTCCCACGCCAAATACCGAACTACCACGTATTGTTGCAGATGGTGAACTGATTCTGGAACCTGAGGCCATATTAGAGACCTGATGGATTAAAAGGGGGTCAAAATCCATTGAAGAAAGCCTCATCAAATGGAAGTGACTTCATGTGGACGATGCAATGTGGGAAAACACTCAGGAGGTGCATGAACTCTTCATGAACCTGAACCTTGAGGATAAGGTTCCACTGAAAGGAGAGGATATTGGTAAGTCAAGAAAGTCTCAAAGAGTGTCCAGAAGAAATCCAAAATATTTGGACTGAAGCATTTACATGTGGCAACAAAGAATTAGTCCAAGTGGGTAGACCACGCCCAACTTGCTTAGGATGTTAAGATTTTTAAACTCTTCTCATGTATATAATAAAGCAAGATGTCTCAAAGGGGCGATGTTTGGTGGTGTATAGTTCATGATCTCATCTTGAGGTCCTGAATTCGAATCCAAAGAATGAGTTTCTTATTAGAGTCTGGGACAGCCGTAAATTTTACCTAATCCGCTTAAGCCCGAAATGGATGATTTAACGGTGAATCATAGGTAATTCTCACCCTAAGCTTAATGTTAGTTTTTATCAAATTCCTTAAGCGTTGATTGAGAATTAACAGCAAATTCACACAAAATAACTTCTTAAAATAAAGACAAAACAATATTTTTCACTCAAATTACAAAGATTCTATAAGTAGGTCACTCATTTATCTTATTTCGGATTATAATTTTGATTTTTGTTGACATGTGTTGACAGGTGATTTTCATCCCAGGGGCAGTTTCGAGATAACTCTCCCGAGACAGTCCTCCTTCAACCTTGAATTTGTTTGGTTATGGGAGACCAAAAGCAAATGTAGCAAAAGGTGAAAACAAACACAAAATCGACAGAGAGGATTTAACGTGGTTCGGCGGGGTGTCCCAGCCTACGTCCACGGGCACAAAGTGGGATGTTATTTTTATTACCAAACCAAGCTCGGCCGACCAGTTTCAAATGTTGTCTAAAGAAATCCGAGCTGGTTGTTCTTCTTTCTTATGCTTTTTACAAGTAGTGTTTAAAATGAAATTTTTCCAACCCTTACAAATTAGATCAACCCTCCCCTATATACTAATGAATACACGACACTGTTCTCATATCTCTATGACGCCAACGCTGCAGATTTCCGGTGATTTGACAAGCTCTCTGCCCCAACTGCCTCGCCGAAAGTAAAATTTGCCTTTTGATTTCCTGTCACATCACGCCGTAAAGTACACTGCCATACGTTGTCATAAATGATAACACCCTCTAAAGGTCTCTTGTACGAAAACATATGTTAAGGAGTAAAGTCTAAGCAGTCCTGATCACAGGTCGGGCTTCAAGAGACCGGTCGTTTGATCTGCCGATCTATAAGGGACATTACTGATCTGGCCCTGAATGTCCGAGCTATCCATCATGATTCAGGAGGCGAAACAGAACTGAACCGAGCTTCCGGTCTATTGTGATTGGTCTCGGCTCCGATGTTGTCGGCCTCTGAAGTTCGCATCATGTTATATCCTCGGGTCGGCCAGATCCGAGAAACTATGTCCGGACTCTCTTCCTGGTTGAGGCACAACCCAAATCCTCCGAATAATTAATCATTCAAAAAGAAAAATCTCATATCTGCCCTTACCGAATTGTTCAAATACTTCGTCACCAAAATCACCATCAACAACATGATTAATTAATAAAGAGTAGTGATATACATACTTAAAGTTTTATTTAAAGTTTCTACACCCCTCTCACTGTAGTTACAGTGAGCTACAGTAACTCACTGTAACTATAATGAGAGGAGTGTAAAACTTTAAGTAAAACTTTAAAATATTTATCATTTGATTAAATCGTGTTTGGATGAATTTAAATTTAACAAGACACACGTTATCCCAATTTACCACATAATTTGAGATACAAACGTCAACACAGAGTCTGAGCCGAACCGAACCGAATTCAAAGGCGCCCTCTTCCGCTGCCCGTTAAACTGAACCAAACCCAAAACACAACACAAAACGCAAATTTTATCTGATTAAAAATATCTCGCCAGAGATAAAATATCCACAACCCGCGGGGCCCCTTATGGAAACCGTACCGACGGCAAGTGCAGAGGACCTCTCATCATCAGCGTCTCCGACGGCGGCCATTTCGCGTTGGAAATACAATGTGTCGCGGGGCTACCAGCACTTGCTGGACAAGTCGGTCCCACACGTTCTCTACCGTTGGATGGTCTGCTTGGCCGTTGTCTCAATATACGCCGTACGCGTGTACCTCGTCCAAGGGTTTTACATCATCACCTACGGTCTCGGCATCTACTTGTTGAATCTGTTGATGGGATTTCTCTCTCCGCAGATCGACCCCGAGTTTACTGACGGCCCTTCGTTGCCCACCCGAGGATCGGACGAGTTCCGGCCCTTCGTTCGCCGCTTGCCGGAGTTCAAATTCTGGTAGGTTTGGCTTTTTGCCTTGGTGAAGTCTAGGTTTTCTTTTTCCCTTTGTTTTTTGATCTGGTTAAGTTATGAAATTGATAATATATATATATATATATATATATATATATATATATATATATATATATATTATGCATTGGGATTGATTAATTTATTACGAATACAGAGAATATTTTGGTGGATTGCATGAAGATTTTGGAGAGAAACTAATGCGGCCATTTTGTTTGTTATCTTAAAATAATTTTTACAAAATTAGGATACTTTAATTTTCGGAATATAGGAATTGTATCTGAATTCTGAAATGCAAATCAAATTCTTTTCAGCTGCTTTGTTTGTGGGATCATATTCTATTCATTTGGTATCTGAAAGGGAAGAAGGAAAATTTTATTTGTTCATTTAGGAGAAATGTTTATGGATATCCAAAGATTGAGGCCAGTAAATGATGAGACTGGAATCTGTTGTAAAATCTTCTAGAGTTTAAGAAATGTCTAATGTTGCTGCTGTTTTCATATATCATACTGTCATGCTTTATTCGTTGATCTGTTTCATGGTTGATGTATCTGTGAACTCGTAACGATTTATCAGAAATTTGTGCTGTTAGACGGATTTTTCCTTTTTTATCTGTGAACTCGTAACGATTTATCAGAAATTTGTGCTGTTAGACGGATTTTTCCTTTTTTGTCTGCCTTTCTAAATCCGAAACTACTCGTGTGATTTGAAATAGCCTGCTGAGGCTAGAGGAGGCTGATGAGACAAGTATGACTTGATGAAGATGTGGAACAATTTGAGTCTCTTTTCTTCCATTTGTATGGTGCAAGGCAAATGGAATTACTTATGTCAATGGGTTTATTTTTTTTTTAAGGATAATGTTTTTGTTATATCCTTATCGGTCTCATGCATTTTTTATGTATAATGCTGCTTTTTGGGAAACTGTGCTTTAGAATAATCTTTTTACATAAATTTACTTATTTGAATATCTTGAATTGCTCCTTGATTTTTAGTTTTGGAAATTTCCCAGTATTGAAATTATTTTGTCATTTACAAACTGTTGTATGCCAGTTCAGTGGCTGGTCAAACACATTATTGAAGTTGCTTCTTTTTTTTTTTCCTCCTTGAAGGTACTGTATCACAAGGTCCTTCTGCATTGGTTTCGTGATGACATTCTTCAGCGCGTTTGATGTGCCAGTCTTTTGGCCAATACTTCTTTTCTACTGGGTGATGCTATTCACTCTCACTATGAGGAGACAGATTACGCACATGATCAAGTTCAAATATGTTCCATTCTCTTTTGGAAAACAGGTATCCTAGATTTATCTTGCATTCTGTTTGCAGTGCATCTGTTTATGCTTCTTTCTCTATTTATTGTTGATATCTGTTATTGCTCTTGTGAATTAAACCTTGCTCCCTGCTTTTTACAGCGATATGATAGAAAGAGGCAATCTTCATCTGACGCCATGAGCGCTAAGGATTGAGGTCATCAGAGAGAGGGAATTGCATATGTTCCTTTTAAAATCACACAGGAGAGGTGGCCTAATTTCTTTTCTACTGTGTACTTTAGTTGACATCAGGAGCACTTTAAGGATGTGGTGATAGTAAAAAATTGTCTTGAGAACTAGTTTTGTCACATTAGATGCTTGTTCTCTCTTGAGATTCTTACTGGCACACTTCATATGGTCCAGTAGAAAATTTAGAGTAGGGAATCAAAGTGATTGCTAAATTTCTCTCTTTTTTCCATAAAGATCCTTTTGTATAGAAGGGCCATTTTACATTGCTGTTGCTTAGAAGTTGATCCACGAACTTTGTGCCTACCCAGGAAAATGGTGGTCAAGAAGAGCAATGGGATTGCATTAAAATTTAGTTTTGTACTTTTTTCCCATAGTTCAGCTGAAAATGACATTATCTCCTTTCAAAATGCGTATTTGAAAATAATCACTGAAGTTCTTTTAAGCTATTGCTTAATTTTTCTTTTCTTCAAAAGAGGATTGCTCAACTATTGATTAAATGGAAATGATGTTAGTAAGCATCATTCTGTTGTCGTAAGTTGACATGAGCCTATATAGAAGATTTGACTCGCACCATGTTTGGTTGCTCATTGAAAGTCTTGCATGTGTGTGGATTAAGAGCTTAAATTTTTGGTGGTGTATAGATAATCTCTAAAAATAATATAGAAATATGATAAATTGTTAATTATTTTAAAATATTACTAATCAGTTGCATCCATATCATTTTTACTTTGTAATATATTTTTGCGAAATCCATTGATAGCCATCTCATCCATTATTTCCTAGCCCAGTAATTACTCTTATTATACCTTAAGTTAATACCAACAGAACATGTGGGAATATCATATGATCAGGCATAGTTTCCTTTCGATTTTTAAACTCCGGATATGATGAGTTTCGGTCAAGGTCAACCGAGCCCAAGTCCAGTCCATCGAATTTCAAGGTATCCCGATTAATCGAACTTTTAATTTTATCAAATTTCTAACAAAATTTGAACACTCGATAAGATTTTCTGAAGAATTGATGCTTTATAGTTTTACTATCTTATTAATAATAAATTATGTTGCATATATTTTTTGATATTACAAAAGATCTTTCCCATTATAGAGGATTAGTATGTTATTGTCATTTGTTCTTGATGATTATCTATACACCATTATAAAATTCTGACAATATCATTGCATTACATGGCCTTTTTATTTTGTATCATGAAATCATTATGATAATAAATTATATTAGGGGCAAAATATTCTTTTCATAAATATTTTTTAACAGATTCAGACGATGTTAGCGAAAAAATGATCATTGATATTAAAAAAACCTGATGCTGCACTGTTATTGTCAACAAACCTTCAATAAAACTTATATAGTTAAGTGATAATTTTATTTCAATTTTCAATGGAAAAAAATCACTCCACAGGTCTCGTTATGTTCGGACTGAAATATGTGATTTTTTATGTTTGGTTAAATGGGTCGACCTGTCGAGTATGAATATCATTATCCCTAAACTATTAAAGGTAAATTCCTATGTGAACAAGAATCCATAAAGAACCCACATGAACTAATACATTAGAGCCGAATAAATATATGTATTTTTCGTATCCATTAATTAAACAAAATTTTATACCATATTAATATTCTCATATTATATTCAACTTTAACCATCTCTAATCCCTAGCAGGACCTCACAGAAAACGAAAATTATATTATGTGCCGGGTGTATATGTCATCTCTCTCACAGCAGGCGGGCCCCACAATTGTGTGGGGTCCGCCTGCTGTGAGAGAGATGATATATACACCCGGTACATGATATACCACTCATCCTCCACAGAAAGGGGTATCATCGGAGGACTAAAATCGAATGAGACAAAAAAATAACGGTTTTTCAATTTTCAATTTGCGTTACACTTCTCTGCCCATCATCAGCCTATCTTTTATTGATTATCATTTCTAGCATAAAAATAAATAATTGTTTTGTTTTTTTGGAGCAAGGAAAAGAAAAGAGAGCAATGTCTGGAATAGCGCATGGTCGGCTGGCCGAGGAGAAAGCCGTGGCGTAAGAATCATCCTCAT
>SKCR01046422.1:0-41527 GCA_019454045.1 Zanthoxylum bungeanum
TTGACTCAATGCATGAAAATCAAGTTTGGGACTTGATTCCGCTTCCCGAAGGAATTGTTCCTATCGGTTGTAAATGGGTTTACAAAAGGAAGCGCGGGCCTGACGGTAAGGTTGAAACTTACAAGGCCCGACTGGTAGCAAAAGGTTACACGCAGCGACCTGGCGTCGACTACGATGAAACTTTTTCGCCGGTGGCAATGCTTAAGTCTATCCGGATTTTGCTTTCTATAGCTGCGTATCATGACTACGAGATTTGACAAATGGATGTCAAAACCGCTTTTCTAAATGGATTTCTTGATGAAGAAATCTATATAGAACAGCCGGAAGGTTTCACATCCAGCGAAACCTCGGGTATGATATGTAAGCTTAACAAGTCCATTTATGGACTTAAACAAGCTTCACGAAGTTGGAATCTTCGATTCGATGAGATTATTAGATCGTCTGGTTTTCTCAAGAATTCGGAAGAATCTTGTGTGTATCAGAAGGCCAGTGGGAACATGGTCGCATTTTTAGTCCTATATGTTGATGACATCCTAATCATTGGGAATGATTTAGGTATGTTGCAAAGCGTGAAAGCGTACCTCTGTAAGAATTTCTCCATGAAGGACCTGGGAGAAGCTTTCTATGTTTTAGGGATAAAACTCTATAGAGATAGACAAAGGAGGCTGATTGGGTTATCCCAATCAACGTACGTAGATAAGATCTTAGAACGGTATAGCTTTGGTAACTGTAAGACAGCAAACATACCGTTCAGACATGAGATTCATCTTTCCAAGAAGATGTGTCCACAAACAGAAGATGAGAAGGTTAGAATGTCTAACCAACCTTATGCTTCATGTTTGGGTAGCATAATGTATGCCATGTTATGTACGAGGCCTGATATCAGTTTCGCTGTTAGCGTAACTAGTCGATATCAGTCCAATCCAGGTAATGACCATTGGATGGCCATTAAACATATCCTAAAGTATCTTAAAGGTACTAAGGATAAGTTGATTTTATGGAGGAAACGAGCTGCAGGTTAATGGGTATACAGACTCCGATTTTCAATCGGATCCCGATGATAGAAAGTCTACATCTGGATTTGTCTTTACCCTTAACGGAGGTGCAGTTTGTTGGAAGAGTTCCAAACAGGGATCGACAGCTGATTCCACCACCACTGAGGCGAATATATTGCAGCTTCTGAAGCTGCAAAAGAGGCTGTGTGGATAAAGAACTTTATCACAGAATTGGGAGTTGTCCCAAGTATCGAGAATGCGATTCTGTTATACTGTGATAATACTGGAGCCATTGCGCAAGCAAAGGAACCGAGGGCGCATCAGAAGTCGAAGCATGTGGAACGCAAGTACCATATCATTCGAGAGATCGTGTCGCGAGGGGATATGTCGTGTGCAAGGTACCTAGTGAAGATAATGTAGCAGACCCGCTGACGAAGGCCATACCTCCGAAGCTGTTTGATAAACCGTGGAGTCGATGGGTATTAGATACAATCGATATTGGCACTAGAGCAAGTGGGAGATTTTGTTGGGGTTGGTGCTCAGAGCGCCAATTCCCGGTTGTATTTCTGTTAAATACTTCTGTAAAACATTATTATTATGAATAATATATGCAGTTTCTATAATATAATCTATATTTCTATATGGTAAAGGCGTAATGACCCGAGAATGATTAGTCATGATACAGTTGCAAAAGCGTCGCAACGGACATTGAGAAGTATCATGACGTTGTCATTCTCAGACTGTTCCTGGTCAAGGTTTACACTACTTGGTCAGTATAGTAAACCCGTTGAGACCGGTACATGTCGTATACAGGAATATATGATTCCAATGGTTTCTTAATGAACCATTAGTCGTGGAGACTAGTATAGACGTGTAGGTGTTTATAGCGGATAAACACTGAACGACTCACCGAAGATTCTTAATGGATGGTACACCAGCGTCAATGAGAATCTTCTTGGGTTGAGTAGCACTTGTGATTCTTAGACTTGAGATGTGCCATTGTGGGCACATGAGACATCTTCTACACTTAGACGGCAGTCACGTCACCGATCTATTTAGATCAGACCTCCGCCTGTTCGTTGGGTGTAGATAGATCCTCAGGGTGTCCTATGTGTATCAAGATAGGATCCGTCAGTTCTGTGTATCAGAGCATAGGTAGTCCATATGATTAGCAATCAGATAAAACCATGGGCCCGTGGTAAAGTTTAGAAGCTAGTTCTAAACAGTTTTTTTTTTGATTGCTAATAGAATAGTCGACTGGATAATCCCGATAGAGATTTGACGTTTACATCTATATCTCTGGGATTTATCCGGATACCTGTGACGGAGGAATTATACATTTGCCATGACCTCGACCTGTATGGTTCACAGCGAGATTATCCGTGATCGTCATAATCTACGGGTGGATAGATTATGGACATGAATTTGATTTCGTGACGGATATACCTGAATCTAGAGAGTCTCAATAATGAAACATACTCGTAGAGCACTAGAGCAACATTAATAAATAATATTGATTATTTATAAAGTCGTTTAAAGGTTAAACGCAAGATACATGCTAAAGGGACTAGATAGTCATTTGCTTAATTATTGTGTATTTACATTTAATACTTGATTAATTTAAATACACATTAATTAATAGTCAAAATGAGTTACTTGACTTTTATCCTAAATGAATATATGTTTTTAATATTTAATGTAAATATTATACATATATTTAATATATTTGTATTTGATTAATTAATTAATTATTTAATTGTTAAATGATTAAATTAATTAAGATATAAATATCTTACATTAGGATATATTAAGTAAATGATATTTGTTGCCTTAATTGACTTTAATAAAATATCTAATAAAGTTGTTTTTTGGATATTTATGCAAGTTGATTAAATGATAATTGAAATGAAATTGAAATTACAATTTCTTGTATTTGCCTTTGATTTTCGGCCAAGGTGAAATTGTTACAAGTATAAATTGATTTTCATTTCACTTTACACTTAACCTAATACACTTTAAAAGAAAGAAAAACTCCATTGAAGAAACTAAAGAAAGCTTGAGAAAAGAAAGATAAATCAAAGAAAGCTTGGAATTTTAGTAAGTTTTTCAAACTTGCTATTAGAGAGGAAAATGTTCCTTAGGTTCTAGGCTTCAACATGTGATGTTCTTAGATTAATTCCTTCTTTATTTCTTTGTGTTTTTGTTGATGGTAGTTTTAATTGAAGTGTTGAGCATGTATTGTGAAGGAAACTTGTGACTATTGTAGTTGTAAGGATTCTTTTAAGGTTTTGGAAACCATGTTGCTAATCTAGAGTTCTTGACCCACTCTTAGATGACCTAGATTTGATCTTGAGTTGTTTCATTGTGTTGAGACTTTGATTGGATGGAAGAATGGTGTTTTAGAAACATGATTTAAGTATTGGTTTCAAGTTTTTGACCTTGTACCATCTTTTGGCTTTTCATTTATGTTGAGTATTTGGATTTGTATATGATGCATGAAAAATATTCGTCTGTTTGACCCTGGTCGGACATAATGTGGTCGGCACTTTTGTGGTCGGTCCTCGTCTGGTCGGACATAATGTGGTCGGCACTTTTGTGGTCGGTCCTCGTCTGGTCGGACATAATGTGGTCGGCACTTATGTGGTCGGTCCTCGTCTGGTCGGACCTAATGTGGTCGGCACTTATGTGGTCGGTCCTCGTCTGGTCGGACCTAATGTGGTCGGCAATTTTTGTGGTCGGATTATTACTCCATTTGATCGGATCATAAATGTGAGTAATGTTTTAGTTTATGGGTGGAACACGAATAGATTATTCATATTAGATATTGAATAATTTACTCGGTATTTTGAAAAAGTTTTGAAATACGTTTTGCGCCTTGAACCCGCGCTTCCGCTGCGCCCGACCCGAATTCCCCCTAACAATATATCCACAGTGGTATCTCAAGTCGGAGGATCATTATGCTCACTCAACCCGAGAAGATTATTATTGACGTTGATGTACCATCTATTAAGAATCGTCGGTGAGTCGTTCAATGTTTATCCGATATAAACACCTACGTGTCTATACGAGTCTCCCAAAACTCATGGTTCATTGAGAAACCATTATAATCCAACATTCTAATATACGACACGTACCAGTCTCAACGGGTTTACTTACTGACCAAGTAATTGTAAACCTTGACCAGAACTGTTAAAGAACGACATTGTTATGATACAACTCAATATCAGTTGAGACGCTTTTGCACTGTATCATAACCAATCATTCTATGGTCTTTTACGTCTTCACCATATAATAAAAGAATTTATATTAAAGAAACTGTTTATTTTATTCATTAAGAAAATACATACAAAAGTATTTACAGGGAAATACATAAGAAATTGGCGCTTAAAGCACCAACCCTAACAAAATCTCCCACTTGCTCTAGTGCCAATATCGATTGTATCTAATACCCATCGACTCCACATGCTTATCAAATAACTTCGGAGGTATGGCCTTCGTGAGCGGATCTGCTACATTATCTTCACTAGGAACTTTGCACACGACAATGTCACCTCGCGACACAATCTCTCGAATAATGTGGTACTTTCTTTCCACATGCTTCGACTTCTGATAAGCCCTCGGTTCTTTTGCTTGCGCAATGGCACCAGTATTATCACAGTATAATGGAATCAGATTCTCGATACTTGGGACAACTCCCAATTCTGTGATAAACTTCTTAAGCCAAACAGCTTCTTTTGCAGCTTCAGAAGCAGCAATATATTCCGCCTCTGTGATGGAATCAGCTGTAGACCCCTGTTTGGAACTTCTCCAACAAACTGCACGTCTGTTAAGGGTAAATACGAATCCTGATGTAGACTTTCTATCATCGGGATCCGATTGGAAATCAGAATCCGTATACCCATTAATCTGTAGTTCATTTCCTCCATAAATGATAAACTTATCTTTAGTACCTTTAAGATACTTCAAGATATGTTTAACAGCCATCCAATGGTCATTTCCTGGGTTAGACTGATATCTACTGGTTACACTAACCGCGTAGCTAATATCAGGCCTCGTACATAACATGGCATACATTATGCTACCTAAACACGAAGCATAGGGTTGATTAGACATTCTAATCTTCTCATCTTCTGTTTGCGGACACATCTTATTCGTAAGATGAATGCCATGTCTGAACGGTATATTTGATGTCTTATAATTAGCAAAATTATACCGTTCTAAGATCTTATCGATGTACGACGATTGGGATAACCCAATCAACTTCATATCTCTATCTCTATAGAGCTTTATACCCAAGATATAAGAAGCTTCACCCAGGTCCTTCATGGAGAAATTCTTACAGAGGTAAGCTTTGACGCCTTGCATCATTCCTATATCATTCCCAATGATTAGGATGTCATCAACATAGAGAACTAGAAATACAATCATACTCCAACTGACCTTCTGGTACACACAGGATTCTTCTACATTCTTGAGAAAACCAGACAATCTAATAATCTCATCGAATCGAAGATTCCAACTTCGTGAAGCTTGTTTAAGTCCATAAATGGACTTCTTAAGCTTACAAACCATGCCTGAGGTTTCGCTGGATACAAAACCCTCCGGCTGTTCCATATAGATTTCTTCGTCAAGAAACCCATTAAGAAAAGCCGTTTTGACATCCATTTGCCAAATCTCATAATCATGGTAAGCAGCAATAGACAATAAAATCCTTATAGACTTTAGCATTGCAACTGGTGAAAAGATTTCATCGTAGTCGACTCTAGGTCGCTGCGTGTAACCTTTAGCTACTAGTCTGGCCTTAAAAGTTTCAACCTTTCCGTCAGGCCCACGCTTTCGCTTGTAAACCCATTTACTACCGATAGGAACAATTCATTCAGGAAGCGGAACCAAGTCCCAGACTTGATTCTGATGCATAGAGTCTAATTCTGATTTCATGGCCTCTTGCCACTTCGCGGAATCGATGTCCAACATCGCTTCTCTATAGGTATAAGTGTTGGGGTTTTTAGGGGCAGAATCCGGTAACGCAGCGGAAGCGGCGGAAGATCGTATCTTCCAATTTCAAAACTTTTTCTCGATTAATTTAATAAACATATTTATTTAACATTCAATAATCAAATTATGAAATAAAATTCAAATGAATCATATTCAAGTGAATTTACCGAAATGCCCTTACATTGGTATTTTGTCCATTTTAGTCCGAAATTGATCTAATCAATTTTGAATGATTCTAAATCATTTCTAAGATGAACTTAGCATGTTCAAAACATCAAAACACCAAAAGCACCAAAATCCCCAAAGTTTGACTCTTTGGCCGAATGCCCCTCCAAGGTGCACATTTGTGCATTTTGTCATTTCATGCATCAAAACACATCAAGATGTAATCCAATGAACATGAAACTTTATATGCATCATATACACACATAAATACACAACATATATGAAAATTCCCAAATTTGGAATTGGTCAAGAACCCTAATTTTTCAATTTCCTCAAATTGGACAAATTAGACCAAATTGGTTAAATTCAACACTTCAATCATCTTTCTTCCATCCAATCAAAGTCTCAACACAATGAAACAACTCAAGATCAAATCTAGGTCATCTAAGAGTGGGTCAACAACTCTAGATTAGCAACATGGTTTCCAAAACCTTAAAAGAACACTTATAACTACACTAGTCACAAGCTTTCTCCATTATACATGCTCTACACTTTCACCAAAAATTTATCCATCAAAAACACAAAGAATAAAGAATAGAAAAACTCAAGAACATCACAAGATGTTGCCCACAACAAGAGGAACAAATTACTCTCTAATGGAAGGTTGGAAATACTTACTATTTTCCAAGCTTTTCTTGATTTTTCTTTCTTTTCTCTCTAGCATTATTTGCCTTCCTTTAATGGAGTTTTTGGTTAAAGTGAATTAGGTTAAAAGAAATGAAATGAAAAACAATATATACAAGCTTGGAAAAAGCCCTTGGCCGAAATTGGCAAGGCAAATTACAAGAATATTAATTTCATCTTCATTTGTCTTTCATTTGTTCAACTTGGTTAAATATCTAAAACAACTTTAAAGATATTTAATTTAGTCAACAAATGCAACTTAGAAAAAAATATCTCTTATATATTAAGTGTATTGGCCGAAATTAAAAGAAAATAAAGGAAAAAGATATTTTTATTTTTCAAACAATTTGAACAAATATCTTAAGAAGTCAAAATCAATTTGACAACCTTTTCCTTTAATGTATAAGTCAACAATTGCAACTTATAATCATTTCCTAACTTTATCATTTGGTGATATATTTATATTTTAATTATATTAATCATTTAACAATTAAATAATAAATAATTAATTAAATACAAATATATCAAACATATGTATTATATTTACTTTAAATATCTCAAATACATATATTAATGATATATGTCAAATACATTTATTTGACTATTTATTAATGTGTATTTATATATCATATATTAAATACAAATACACATTAATTAGGAAATGACGGTTCGGCCCGTTCGCATGTATTTTTCGTTTAACGATTAAACGATTTATAAATAATCATCATTATTCATAATTGTTGCTCTAGTGCTCTACGAGTATGTTTCATTATTGAGACTCTCTAGATTCAGGTATATCCGTCACGAAATCCAATTTTCATGTCCATAATCTATCCACCCGTAGATTATGACGATCACGGATAAACTAGCTGAATCATACAGGTCGAGGTCATTGCATACGTATAATCCCTCCGTCACAGGTATCCAGATAATCCCAGAGATATAGATGTAAACGTCAAATCTCTATAGGTATTATCTCGTCGACGTATCTATTAGCAATCTCTAAATAACACTCGGAACTTACTTCCGATGTATACTGTGGCCACAGATTTAACAGACTGCTAATATATATGGACTACCTATGCTCTGTACACAGAACTGACGGATCCTATCTTGACACACATAGGATATCCTGAGGATCGATCCACACCCAACGAACAGGCGGAGGTCTGATCTAAATAGATCGGTGACGTGACTGCCATCTAAGTGTGGAGGATGTCTCATACATCCACAGTGGTGTCTCAAGTCGAAGGACCACTATGCTACTCAACCGAGAAGATTCTTATTGACGTTGGTGTACCATCCATTAAGAATCTTCGGTGAGCCGTTCAGTGTTTATCCACTATAAACACCTACACGTCTATACGAGTCTCCATAGACTCTTGGTTCATTGGGATAAACCATCGGACCAAGTCTCGATATACGACATGTACTGGTCTCAACGGATTTGACTAACCGACCCGTGTTAGCAAATCTTGACCAGGAACTATGTTTGATAATATACATGTAGCAGTGACACTTCCCAATGTCAATTACAAACTAACTTTGTAACTGTGTACTGCGTTATATATTATCGGGCCTTTGTCTAATATATACATATCACTAAACCACATTTAGTTTCAATCTAATCGTAATCAGATCGAATACGTATATAAGAACAAGAGGTGCAACCATAAATAAGTAATATTATGGAATAAGAGGATGTTCGTATTCATGAATCAGACATAAATACGGCCCGGATTGGCGCTCTGAGCACCAACCCCAACAATTTCTCCCACTTGCTCTAGTGCCAATCCACGGTATCATATACACGTCTCAATGTGCATCATATGCACATGGCCCTCAAAAGCTCACCAGTACTTAAGAGGCAAGAAACAAGTCCGCTATTAAATATTGAGTTTGTCAAACAAACTCCATCGTTTCCCATAGTCAGCATCATTCATATTTTGTAGAATCTAAATTATACATTAATATGAAATGGATGCTACATCAGTATTGTGCTATAGCTACTGAGTTGTCCAAGTATTTAGGGATCAAATCCAAAATACTATGTGGACAACCGCAAGCACAATAACAATTCAAAAACTTCTATTTAAAAGGTCATTATGCAACTTCATAAGTCAAACTTCAAAAGTTGCATTTATTCCACTAAATAGTAGATCCTTCGTGACACTCCCACTGCATTATTTGTGACTCTTTATGACATAGACTGTCTAACGTCATAATTAGTCTCAAAACTAATATGACCCTAATGGTTGCACATTAAAATCTCCATGAATTAGAAACTCGTTCTTAATATCTCAAAGATCAACAAAGAACGTGTTTCAAGATCCATCATATGGTCTATAGGATGTCAAAATAACTCGTAACAATTACGATTAAATCGACATCGATAATCGCACATTAAAAGTATTCATTATGTCATCATTAAATGATACATAATATTGTTTAGACATTCTAATCAATATTTCTTTCGAAAAGGAATCATCCTTTACGAAAGATGAATACTATGTATAAGACATACAATAACTGTCGAACAGTTATACTAACTGTCATACAGATAGCCTTGTTATGTCATTTATTAGATCATATCTAATGTATGAATAATAGGAGTATCTCACAAGTCTCTTGGTTTTATATCTTATATAAAACTTTATATCAAATATAACAGAGACTACTCCCACTGCTATCACGGAGTAAATAAGACTTAGGTAAATCTTTTACCTCATAAACATCTCATTACTATAATAATGACAATGTCGTTAAGATATATAACACTAGAAAGTAATATGTACGCTCCCACTAACCCTTCTGATCACATATGTATTCTATATACTTTGACAATATCAGACAATCTGACGATATCAAAAATAGAGAACACATATTTCTGGAAGACTTATCCGAGTCTACAATAGGCTCTATAAGCTAGCACACTAAATTGCGATCTCAGCAGAACAACAAACTCTAGGGCCATTTCAGAATGAACTCTTCAAATAAGGAAATCACAACTGATCTCTTATCTGAATAAGTCATCCAAAAATGCCACTTTGCATTCTTTAGCTAAAATATACAGTTTATTATCAACATTAACCAATATATCTTTAATTGTTCAATTAGCGTGACTAGAGATAAGTTTTCTCAGAATCCTTCACTGTATGGTTAGTCTCCTTCAACTAAGAGAACATCCAGACTCTTTTCTTGTATCAAAGACAAGCGTTCAGGAGGTCTAGGTACCCTTTGAGACCTACGGAGTGTGTGTGTTGAACGCCCTTCATCTATTTGAACATCAGGTTCATCCACTGGTTCGTTGGTTCCAGGTTGTACTTCATCAAGTTCAACCTGTCTATGATTACCTCATTCAGACAAAAATTCCTTCTCAAGAAATTTTGCGAAGCGAGCTACGAACACACTTCGACGCTCGGTATCATAGAAGAAATATCCTTTCGTATTTGAAGGATATCCAACAAACCTAAACTCCTGCCCTCGAGGCAAAAGCTTATCTTGCTGAGCCACCCTGACATAGGCAGGACAACCCCAAATCTTAACATAATTAAGATTCGGTTTCTTACCAGTCCATATCTCGTATGGAGTTGTGGAAACAGTTTTTGGAAGGAATCTTATTCAAAAGATGTGCAACAGTCAAAAGAGCATAACCCCATAAATAATAGGGCATATCAGTAAAACTCAACATCGATCGAACCATATCCAATAAAGTCCGATTTCTCTTTTCGGACACTTCATTGTACTGTGGAGTACCTGGTGGAGTATATTGAGCGAGAATCCCATTCTCCTTTAAGTAATCAATGAACTCATGGCTCATATATTCACCGGCTCGATCAGATCGAAGGAGAGGATTGAAGAGCGACAAGAGGAGATTAATCACAAATCGTAATGAGTTGTTAACTATTGGATTTTTATAGAGATATCGAAGTCTATAGTTGATAATATTTTCACTCGGCACTCGAGAGAGGGAGTGAATATTTTAGGATCTTGACTTATAAATAATATAATTGAACAAAGATTAATTGGCATGAAAAATACATAGGAGACAGCTGGGTGAAATCAGGATCCAGAATCTCTATCGTATTAGTTCCTCCTATCTAAATATTTGTATATTTTATTTAATTATTAAAATCTTTATTATTTATTTTCTAAATAAGTTAGGATTATCAATTGTAGTACTTAGTGCGAGTTAACGCAATCCCTGTGGGTTCGACACTCTTTCACTGATTTATACTAAAACTTGACACCGTACACTTGCGGTACGATATAAAATATCACAACAAGTTTTTGGCGCCGTTGCCACATGGCGTGGGTTGTTCTCTATGTTTTCAGCTGCCATTGCTTCTTTTTCGATTTTCCTTTCTTTTCTTAGTCTCCTTGCAGTTCTTTCTATTTCAGGATCAAACAGGAGCGAATTGAGACTTGTGGCTTTTCGCATTCACTGAAGCACCAAAAGAAAAATAAAAATCAATAAACAAAATAAAAATAAAAATTAAATACAAAACAAAAATAAAAAATAAAAATAAAAATCTAAATTAAAGCTAAAATTACTTGGTAGTAGTATTAATGTGAATTAAACAAACAATCCCCGGCAACGGCGCCAAAAACTTGTTGTGATATTTTTATATCGTACCGCAAGTGTACGGTGTCAAGCTTTAGTATAAATCGGTGAAAGAGTGTCGAACCCACAGAGATTGCGTTAACTCGCACTAAGTACTACAATTGATAATCCTAACTTTATTTAGAAAATAAATAATAAAGATTTTAATAATTAAATAAAATATACAAATATTTAGATAGGAGGAACTAATACGATAGAGATTCTGGATCCTGATTTCACCTAGCTGTCTCCTATGTATTTTTCATGCCAATTAATCTTTGTTCAGTTATATTATTTATAAGTCAAGATCCTAAAATATTCACTCCCTCTCTCGAGTGCCGAGTGAAAATATTATCAATTATAGACTTCGATATCTCTATAAAAATCCAATAGTTAACAACTCATTACGATTTGTGATTCTATGTTAACGACTTCAAAGGACTACAGATTCTCTCGAACTCTATAAAATCCTAGGCTATATTCTCTAGATCTATTCAAAATCCCCTCTCTCGAGTGATAGATTCTAACATTCATCATCTCAAATTGTGGCCAACAATCAAGAAGCATTAAACTCAAAAGAATATAAATAAATCAATAAAACTTCATAACAAAATCAGTAATTAAAATTAAGGTTCAAGCATCAGTTACATCATTCTCCAGAATTAAGGAGTAAATTCATGACAAAAGATAAAACAATAAATAATCAAGCCACGAATCTAATGGAAATCATTAGAGTTTTAAGAAAGAAATAAGAAGATAAAACCCGAATTGAATCTCTTCCTCTCCGGATGTCACAGCCTTAATCTCCTCTTGTCGCTCTTCAATCATCTCCTTGGATCTCTAAAAATATGTGTTTCTGTGTTTTGTGCTCTGTATTAGCCTCCCTCTTGAGTGTTGGATGTAATGTTATATTTATAGTTGAGTCTGGGAGTCTTTGGGTGGCATTAGGATTATTAAAAACCCTAAAAAGTGAATCCTGGAACGTGTAGGTTTTCTTCCGGATCATTGTGTAAGTGGGCGCCGCGGCGCAGAACTTCCGGGAAAATGTATGAGTTTGTGTTTTGGAAGGCGCCGTGGCGCCTTTACATTTAATTCAACTGGCGCCGTGGCGCATTGGCCTCTGGAAAATGTATTGAATTTGGGCGCCACGGCGCCGTTATTTCTTTAATTTACCATTGGCGCCATGGCGCCAATGTTTATATGTGAATGGCGCCATGGCGCCTTTGTTTTGTAATTGGGTGGCGCCATGGCGCCACACATTTGTGATTGATGGGTTCCATGGCGCCCATCTCTCTGGATCTTGGCTGGTGTGATGAATTTCTCCCCTGTTCCTCCTGTCTTATGTCCTATGCTCCCGTATGGTCCTAAAACACGTGCAATTGTTCCCAGATCCATGTATTGATGCTCCTACAAATAAAACAAAAAATAATTATAAATGATATTAAATATCTCGAATTATAACAAAATAATAAGCTGAGAATGCCATAATAAGTGGGTATAAACCACACTTATCAAATACCCCAAACTTAAGGTTTTGCTAGTCCCGAGCAAAAGATAAAATAAAAACTAAATTCAAATAACAATAAAAATTACTAAATTAACTAAGTCACTTTCGTAGGGATCACGATTGCATTTAGCATATGCAACAAGCCTTTAAACCCCTAGGCGGCCCTAGGGGACGAGTTATAGTCTCGTGAGGGCTTACAGTGACGACACCCACAAACGTCTTTCACACACAATCATGCAAAAATATAAAATAAAATAAAAGCATAGTCCCGATAGTTGCACATAAAATTTATCCTCAAAGAAAGCTCATAAATGAAATCAAAGAATCTTCAAAGTACGCAATTGCAACTCGAATCCAAATTCTCGAATAAATTATCTAAGCTAGACTTACGGTGTGTGTATGTGTAAAGGTTCATTCACAGCTTTGATCCTAAGTAAGCCAACTCAATGATTTCGTTTAAAAATTAGAATCGATGGGTCAAACCAACCTAGATATCTCAATTATGCTCTGTAATTGCTTTATTTTGTGCTCAGTATGGTATGAATTTTCTTTTCTTTTCTTGTCTCTTTTTTCTTTTCTCATTTTTGCATTTTTTTTTTCAACTCACCTACCCTTTATGGTAGCATTTCTCCTCATGGTGGTCCTAATACTCGCCCATGGGTAGCTTCACGCTTATCGGTTATAGGTGGTTTATTTTCTTTCTTTAGAGACATTTTTCTTTTTCTTTTTTTAGCTATACCATACTTCATAACACTAGCAAATCAAGATAGATATCTAAGCAAACGGTCATTCATCGACATGTAATTTCTTCAACTGACCACCTTGTCAACTACTTAAGTTTTACTGCTAAAAACCTATTTTTAAGTGCTTACGAGTCTAACATAGATCAATTATTCAAGGCATCAGATAAAAGTAAATTAGGCACTTATCGTTTCTAAAATTTCATCCATAAACAAACAATATTATCACAAGATTTATGCTTTACTATCAAAGACTAAAACAAATTTTTTTTTTTTTTAATAAACAACTAATTAGCAAGTAAACAACATACACACATCCCCAAACTAAAAATTTGCATTGTCCTCAATGTAAGATAAATATCAAGAGCAAGAGTGAGGAACAACACTACCGTGCATGGAGTTGATAAGACTCTTGCTGGTTAGAATTTGGTTGCATGGGCGTTGTGTGTCTCGTGCTACCTGCATAAATAACATGCAAATAAATAAATAGCACACAATAAAATAAAATAAAATGTAAAGAAAATAATAATAAAAGAAATGCAAGGGTTGCCTCCCCGCTAGCGCTAAGTTTAACGTCTTCAGCCAGACGCAACCACCCAATTGGTGGTCATGGTAGCTTCTTCTTATGTATCCACTGATTGCTTTGACATGAAAGAGATAGTTTGGCAGTTGTGGCAATTTGATCCAAATACCCCTACTGCTGCTTGGTTATGGAGGATGCAATCTGCCCAATCTGTGTTTCTAAAGACTTCATTGTAGCCTCCATATTTTCCATGTGTATCTCAATATTGTTTAGCCTTGACTCAGTCTTCTCAAATCTCGCTGAAGTACTAGCAGCAAACGTGCTCACGAAATCTTCTAAGGAAGATTTCTGCTCATCCTTTTTATAGTCAAAACCAAAAGAATGTTGCAAGGTATTCTCTGTGTTAGCATATGACAGGTTTGGATGATAACGATTAGGCATAAGATTTCCTCTATAGCTGTTGAAGTTCCGATTGTTCACATATTGGACTTGTTCAATGTTCGGGTTTCCTTCCACTAACTGCATATTTGTAGTTGCCGCTGATTCAATAGATGATACTCGTGGTTTTGTCAGGGCTGCTACTTGAGTGGCCAAGGTGGAAATCTGAGCTGTAAGTGCCACAAGAGGGTCTACTTCATAAATCCCAGCCACTTTGGTTACAGTAGCGCGTTCACTTGGCCATTGATAATGGTTAATGGCCATTTCTTCCAATAAATTGCGCGCTTCCTCAGCTGATTTCCTGAATAGAGCTCCCCCAGCTGCTGCATCAACCACAGTCCTATTCGGACAATTTAACCCATTATAGAACAACTGAATCTGGACCCAATCTGCATAATCATGATGTGGGCATCTTCGTAGTAAATCCTTAAAGCGCTCCCATGCTTCATACAAAGTCTCAGTTTCCAGCTGCTTAAATACACTGATTTCTGCCCTCAGTTGAGCTGATTTAGCTGGTGGAAAGAATCTCTCAAGAAATTTTATGGCCATATCCTGCCATGTCATGATACTCTCTGTCTGTATTGATTGCAGCCAATCCCACGCTTTATCCCGTAAAGAGAATGAAAATAAGCGTAGCCTGATAGCCTCTTTACTCACGCCATTTACTTTTATGGTATCTGCGATCTCCAGGAACATCCTTAAGTGCAAGTTGGGATCCTCTACAGCTGAACCCCCAAACTGATTCCTTTGTACCATGTTGATCAATGCAGGTTTTAACTCAAAACTGTTGGCGTTGATTGGTTGATGGGCAATCCCAGAGCATATATCATCAAGGACCGGTTTGAAGTGATCTCTGATTGCCACATGGCGTGGGTTGTTCTCTATGTTTTCAGCTGCCATTGCTTCTTTTTCGATTTTCCTTTCTTTTCTTAGTCTCCTCGCAGTTCTTTCTATTTCATGATCAAACAGGAGCGAATTGAGACTTGTGGCTTTTCGCATTCACTGAAGCACCAAAAGAAAAATAAAAATCAATAAACAAAATAAAAATAAAAATTAAATACAAAACAAAAATAAAAATAAAAATAAAAATCTAAATTAAAGCTAAAATTACTTGGTAGTAGTATTAATGTGAATTAAACAACAATCCCCGGCAACGGCGCCAAAAACTTGTTGTGATATTTTTATATCGTACCGCAAGTGTACGGTGTCAAGCTTTAGTATAAATCGGTGAAAGAGTGTCGAACCCACAGAGATTGCGTTAACTCGCACTAAGTACTACAATTGATAATCCTAACTTTATTTAGAAAATAAATAATAAAGATTTTAATAATTAAATAAAATATACAAATATTTAGATATGAGGAACTAATACGATAGAGATTCTGGATCCTGATTTCACCTAGCTGTCTCCTATGTATTTTTCATGCCAATTAATCTTTGTTCAGTTATATTATTTATAAGTCAAGATCCTAAAATTTTCACTCCCTCTCTCGAGTGCCGAGTGAAAATATTATCAACTATAGACTTCGATATCTCTATAAAAATCCAATAGTTAACAACTCATTACGATTTGTGATTCTATGTTAACGACTTCAAAGGACTACAGATTCTCTCGAACTCTATAAAATCCTAGGCTATATTCTCTAGATCTATTCAAAATCCCCTCTCTCGAGTGATAGATTCTAAACATTCATCATCTCAAATTGTGGCCAACAATCAAGAAGCATTAACCTCAAAAGAATATAAATAAATCAATAAAACTTCATAACAAAATCAGTAATTAAAATTAAGGTTCAAGCATCAGTTACATCATTCTCCAGAATTAAGGAGTAAATTCATGACAAAAGATAAAACAATAAATAATCAAGCCACGAATCTAATGGAAATCATTAGAGTTTTAAGAAAGAAATAAGAAGATAAAACCCGAATTGAATCTCTTCCTCTCCGGATGTCACAGCCTTAATCTCATCTTGTCGCTCTTCAATCCTCTCCTTGGATCTCTAAAAATATGTGTTTCTGTGTTTTGTGCTCTGTATTAGCCTCCCTCTTGAGTGTTGGATGTAATGTTATATTTATAGTTGAGTCTGGGAGTCTTTGGGTGGCATTAGGATTATTAAAAACCCTAAAAAGTGAATCCTGGAACGTGTAGGTTTTCTTCCGGATCATTGTGTAAGTGGGCGCCGCGGCGCAGAACTTCCGGGAAAATGTATGAGTTTGTGTTTTGGAAGGCGCCGCGGCGCCTTTACATTTAATTCAACTGGCGCCGTGGCGCGTTGGCCTCTGGTGGCGCCGTTATTTCTTTCAATTTACCATTGGCGCCATGGCGCCAATGTTTATATGTGAATGGCGCCATGGCGCATTTGTTTTGTAATTGGGTGGCGCCATGGCGCCACTCATTTGTGATTGATGGGTCCCATCCTCAACCAAAATTAGGAGATTGTGTTCCATAAATAAATTGATAGAATATCTCCCAAATTTACTTGATTTATTTCCTTACTTAGGAGATCTCTTGTCACTATAAATTGAAGACCAAATCACCAAGAAACCCTAGATCTTCCTTACACTCATATACGACAATTAAAAAAAAAACCTAGGATTCACTTCCTAAGCTACACACGGCAAGTAAAATAATTCACCAAAAAAATAAACCAAATCTCTCTCTCTCTCACACACTCACGGAAATTACCAAACACAAACCAACAAAGTTCCTCAATCACTGACCTTCACGCAGCCAACCAACAAATCAGTCAGCTAACTAACGCCAAACAACATGCAGCCCTCCACGTGAAAACAAACACAAAGCCGTGAAGACAAGCAACCCACCAACACACACTCGGCATCATCACACAAAGAACCAGCCACCCCCTCCACCGGTTCAAACATCAACAAAACTAAGCCCTGACCCACACAAAACAAAACAAATACTCCTCTCTGACCGACACAAAACATCAACAAAACTAAGCCCTGACCGACACAAAACAAAGTAACAAAGAAGCCCTTAACTGAACATAAATAGCAGCCTTTATCACCCAAAAATAGTCCCTAAAACCAGTGAAACAGTGACCGAAAAAAAACCCAAAAATAGTCCTTAAAACCAGTGAAACAGCGACCTAAAACAGTCCTTAATACAGTCCGAAAACATCCCAAAAAAACAGTCCAAAAAACAGCCCAAAAATCAGTCTAGAAAACAGTCCAAAAACAACCCAAAACCAGTCCCCAAAAACAGTGAAATAGTGAGCGGAAATTGAATCAGAAAACCAGAAAAACAACAAGCTTTAATCATTCCAGCGACAGCATAACGCACTTCCGAGAAGCAACTTAAAAGGTAATACCTGAGGGCACCCTTACCCTATTTATTTTTATAGTTCCGGACACGGCATCTTGACTAGACGTGAAATACGTCCAACCGGGTATGCGAAGTCCTACATTAAAGACGGCCAAATTTCTGGTCACATATTTTTCCCCATCGGCATTTGTTATTTATTTCTTTTTATCTATTCCGTTATTTATCTTTTTTATTTTATTTATTCACCGTTATTTATTGTTTCGTATTTATTTTGTGTTATTTATCTTTTTATTCAGTTATTCGCTTTTATTGTCATTTTGATATTCCGCCTTTATTTTTATTTATATTTTGCTATATTATTTCCCATATATTCTTATGTCTGTTTACATTGCATTAATGATTGCATGATATTATCTCTTGTGGTATATCAGATGGAAACCCAGACATAAATTCCGTAGCCGAATCCGAATGGACGGTAGTGTGGTCTGTACTTAGGATACAACTCCACGTACCACTTGGGAAATACTCATATACGCATGATTGACCCCCATTTCTTTATTGTTTATTATTAACGTTTTTTTACTGTTCTTATAATTTACGTTATCGTACTTCTTTATTTAATATGCTTTTAGAACTATGTATTTGCTTTTATTTATATTAATGTTTATTTGAAGTATCTTGCATGTGCTGCATAAGACTTGCTTATACCATTGTGTGAACCCGTCCATTATACTGGCATAAGTAAGGGACCATTCTGACCCAACAGTTTGAGGTCTTCCCTTGCGAGAGGTGAGTGCGGCCTTAAATCATTTCCCAGTTCACACTGGGTGGCGACTCCTTTATTCTCCGGTTTAGTCCCCCGCGGGCTACTCCGTAGTCTCTACGGGCTGTGAGCCCAACAGTGTCGTGGTCGCTGAGCATCATAGGCTTAGCGGTAAATATCGATTTGCTCCTACAGATGGCGACTCCACTGGGGATAGAGAATCGGCCCTGAAATAATATCTTGTAGTGTCTGTGGCTTTTGTTTTGGATACCCAAATCTCATATATTTTGCATACACTTCTTACCCCGATGGTGTCATGTATCGTGAATTCACTTTCACTCAAGACGGCGGATCATTATATGGCGTCATCACTCGTTGGCACGTACCTTAGGGTATAAAAAAGGCGCGATCACTTGGTCGCTCGAACCCTTGTGTGGGGAGACCTAGTTGTGAGCAACCCTTCACCGACGGGATCCTTTATCCATACCTTTATAAGCCCACATATGAACCATAGTTATATGTCCTATAGAAGCTACCCATATGCTTGTGTTTAGGACCATTATCATTTGGATCCATTTGGACCTCTCGTCATAGGATACTAACTTGTTGGGCCATTTAAACTGGGACAAGTTTGCATCTTATGGTAATTGGGCCAGAAGTTTTCAAAATGACGATGGGCCACCTTGTGTTTGGGTCCCCTATCATTTGAAGTTGTTTAGCCACCTTATCGCAAAAGTGTAAACCAGTTGGGCCTTTTCAACTGGGACAAGTTTGCACCTCGCGATAATCTGATTGAACGCTTTAAAATGATAACGGGCCAACTTGTATGAAAACCTTGATGGGCTTAGAAGGTCCAAACATGATCCGAATATGCCAAATGCATGAGTCCGATATCCGCACTGGCTTTCATCCAGGAAGGGTACGCCTTGTTATGGCTTATTTGTATACTTTTAGATATCTCCAAGTCTATCCCCACAACAGTGATTACCGAGGGCCCAATTCATCGTTTCTAGACAATGACATGATCCCATAATATGCTTAGTCAATATTGTAAATGGACGGTCTTTGTATTTTACCGATGTAAATGGACAGAGGTAGCCAAGGTTCACCATTGTAGTGTAGGAGAAAATGATTTTATGTACCCCACATTGGTACATAAAATAAGCCATACCTCGGATAGAAATGGACTTACCACGATTGTGGGAGGAATAAATTCGGAAGGATATATGCTATTTTGATAACCACATGCATCTCATGCATCGCATGCATACAAGCATCATGCTAACCCCTTGTCTTGAAAGCCATCATAGATATCCGTTGGGTTAGAGAAGAAGGAAGACTTGTCAAGAAGAGTTTAGAAAACATAGATATCGAGGAAGAGGAAGCCGAGAAACAGAAAATTTTACGGCAATAATAGAAAGACCATTATGGGGCCTTCCGCAAAAAATAAAAACAAAAAACAAAAAAAGAAAAATTATTTGTTTTTAGTCCTTAATAGTTAGGATAAGTCCAATGATGATATTGTTTGTTTTGGGGTGAAATCTTAGAAACAATAAGTTCTTGATGTACTTTTATATGATACTTTGAGTAGTTGATCTATATCAGATTCGTAAACACTTAATTATAGGTTTTTTAGCAGTGAAAACTTGAGTAGTTGGCAAGATGACTAGTTGAAGGAATTGTGGGTCGATGAATGACTGTTTGCTTATATGTCGATCTTGATTTGCTTGTGTTATGATGTGTGGTATGGTTGAAAGCAAAGAAAAGTCTCTAAAGAAAAAAAAATTAAACCACCTATAACCGATAAGCGTGAAGCTACCCATGGGCGAGTATTAGGACCACCATGAGGAGAAATGCTACCTTAAAAGGTAGGTGTGATGAAAAAAAGAGAGAGAGAGAGATAAAAGAAAAGAAAAAGAAAATCATACCATATTGAGCACAGAAAAGTAATTGCAGAGCATAATTGAGACATCTAAGTTGGTTTGACCAATCGTTCCCCATTTTTGAAACAAAATCATTGAGTTGGCTTACATGGGAATCAAGCTGTGAATGAACCCTTACACACACACACTTTGAGTCTGGCTTAGATCATTTATTCAAAAACTCGGATTTGAGTTGCATTGAGTGATTTGAAGGTTCTTTGGTTTCATTACTGGGCATCCTTTGAGGACAATAATATGTGTAACTATTGGGAGACAGCTTAAACAAAAGATAGTACGAACCAACAAAACAAGGAAAACTCCTAAGGCCTCCCGATGGTATAGACATTGGAAACACAACATCGCTGGAAGGGTAGTAGGAGAAAAATCAAAGCCAAGAATAGTAGCAAACCCCTCCGAGAGAAGACATATTTCTAAAATTTGGGAATAAGAAGACATGACTTTCAGTATCCCAAAAGGATGAGGCCGCTTTCAAAAGAGGCATAATTCACCGAGCCCATCAACGTGGACAGGTTGAAACAATACTTTGCATAAAAAAAAGAGAAAAAGAAAAAGAAAGGCTCGTTGGGTTGAAAATCCACAAAGGGCAGCCCAAGCAAAATATAGAGCATGAGTGAACGAGAAAAATAGCTAATTATAAAATCCGTGAGGAACAGTTAGCGACAGAGGTACCCTTCCAATGCAGTATATTTCCTACACATGTACTAAGAAGTAATGCAAACGCCTTTATTGAAACAAATGTTCAAAATGTTCATAGATTGCATAAATGCTAGCTAACCGGGAAAGATTAGAGTCAAGTAATTATAAACCATATTTTTTTTCTTAAATACTGGACCAAGGTCAGAAGATCTAGGACGGAGAACTCCGAGAATGGAGAAGAACTTTGAGAATGGAGAGCAACCTCGGGAATGAGGATAAGCGAAGAGCCTCGAGAATGAGGACGAATATAAAAAAACAAAACAAATCAAATCAAAACCAAACAAAAAAACAAAAAAAAAACAAAAAAAAAGAGAAAAAAAAAAGAAAAAGAAATTTTTTTAGCTCGCTGAGTTGAAAAACTTAAAAGGCGACTCAGGCAAGATAGAGCAAACCGCTAAGTTGAAAATCCGAAAGGACAACTTAGGCAAAAGATAGGACGAACCTGTAAGACAAAAGGACACAATGGGATCTTGAGACATGAGACCAAAGAGAACTGCGCAATCACCAGAAGAGAACTGACAGAAGGAAATTGTAAGCAGGCCAAGGGGGAGACCAGAGTTCCTCATAAGCAATAGAGCGAAAGGAATGCCAAACCAAGGATGACATCAAGCCAAGAGACCCCAATGGAATAGGGAATGCATCCATGCATACATTCATACACATCACATACACACAATTTTGTGTTCGCAGGTTTTGAAAAACCAATAAAGATAAGCAACTCCTTGGGAATGAGGACGAGCGAGCCGGGAATGGCACTCCGGGAATGGAGAACAACCTCGGGAATAAGGACAAGAAACTCCTCGGGAATGAGGATGAGCGAGCCGGGAATGGCACTCCGGAAATGGAGAACAACCTCGGGAATGAGGACAAGCAACTCCTCGGGAATGAGGATGAGCAAGCCGGGAATGGCACTCTGGGAATGGAGAACAACCTCAGGAATGAGGACAAGCAACTTCTCGGGAATGAGGAAGAGCGAGCCGGGAATGGAGAACAACCTTTGGAATGAGGACAAGCAACTCCTCAGGAATGGCACTCCGGGAATGGAGAACAACCTCGGGAATGAAGACAAGCAACTCCTCGAGAATGAGGACGAGCAAACCGGGAATGGCACTCCGGGAATGGAGAACAACCTCGAGAATGAGGACAAGAAACTCCTCGGGAATGAGGACGAGTGAGCCGGGAATGGCACTCCGGGAATGGAGAACAACCTCGAGAATGAGGACAAGTAACTCCTCGAGAATGAGGACGAGCAAGCCGGGAATGGCACTCCAGGAATAGAGAAAACAACCTCGGGAATGAGGACGAGCAACTCCTCGGGGGCGAGGATGAGCAAGCCGGGAATGGCACTCCAGGAATAGAGAAAACAACCTCGGGAATGAGGACGAGCAACTCCTCAGGGGCGAGGATGAGCAAGCCGGGAATGGCACTCCGGGAATGGAGAACAACCTCAAGAATAAAGACGAGCAAAGAGCCTCGAGAATAAGGACAGATCAGGGGCCGAAGTGCCTCACCCTCATCAGTTCGACAGTTCATGAAGGAATCCTAGGGTCGAGGCCCATATTATCAGTAGTTTAGGAATGAATCCCAGATGTCGAAACACCTCATTATCATAGAAAAAAATCCCAAGTGGATCAAAGAGTCACGCAGATGGACCAAAACGTTATCACCAAGAGATGGTTCGAGAATGAAGCCCAGAGGTCGAAGCACCTCGCCATCAACTCAACTTAGTTTGGGAATGAAGCCTAGAATGGTTCGTGAATGAAGCCTAGAGGTCGAAGTACTTCACCATCAACTCAACTCAGTTCGGGAATGAAGCCCAGAGGTCGAAGCACCTCGCCATCAACTTAACTTAGTTCGGGAATGAAGCCCAAGATGGTTCGGGAATTAATCCCAAAGGTCGAAACACCTCGCCATCAACTCAACTCAGTTCAGAAATGAAGCCCATGATAGTTCGGGAATGAAGCCTAGAGGTCGAAGCACCTCGCCATCAACTCAACTTAGTTCGGGAATGAAGCCCAGGATGGTTCGGGAATGAAACCCAGAGGTCGAAGCATCTCACCATCAACTCAACTTAGTTCGGGAATGAAGCCCAGGATGGTTCGGGAATGAAGCCCAGAGGTCGAAGCACATCGCCATCAACTCAACTTAGTTCGGGAATGAAGCCCGGAGGTCGAAACAACTCGCCATCAACTCAACTCAGTTCGAGAATGAATCCAAGATGGTTCTGGGATGAAGCACAGAGGTCGAAGCACCTCGCCATCAACTTAACTCAGTTCGGGAATGAAGCCCAGAGGTCGAATCACCTCGCCATCAACTCAACTTAGTTCAGGAATGAAGCCCAGAGGTCTAAGCACCTTACCATCTCACACCGGTAACAGTTCAGAAATGAACCATCTCACACCAGTAAAGGTTCGGAAATGAACCATCTCACACCAGTAACGGTTAGAGAATTAACCATCTCACACCAGTAAAGGTTCGGGAATGAACCATCTCACAACAGTTCGGTTCGGGAATGAACCATCTCACACTCGGTGGTTCGGGAACAAGACCTAAGGGTCGAAGCACCTCGCCACCAACCCAACTCAGAGATCGAAGCGAAACAAGAGGTAAGTCTAACAATTACCGACGAACCAGGTAAGCAAAAAATTCATGCATGACTTTGATAGGGTTGTCACTGTCACACACTGCAAAAGCCTCATCAAAGTGGGGGCGACTGTAGACACTGTATTTTTACATAAGCCCAATGATGAGCCTCGTATGGAGGCACTACCTGAAAAGTTACGGAAGTCGCGGGAAACGAATGCCGGAAGGAAAGTAAACCTCCAAAATTAACCCCTCAATGGATTCGACTCGCTAGCCCACCTCGGATTCGCTTAGTTGGTTTTTGTTTCAAACCTTAGCCGCGGCCCAAAACCCCTACAACCCACAAAGCCCACCATGCATGCCCAAACCTTCCTAAATAAATAAAATCTCATGCAAAACACATGTCCAAATCCCTCAAATCACCTTCCAATTTAGCAAGATATTAAATCCCATCCTCACCAAAATTATGAGATTGTGTTCCCTAAATAAATTGATAGAATATCTCCCAAATTTACTTGATTTATTTCCTTACTTAGGAGATCCATTGTCACTATAAATTGAAGACCAAATCACCAAGAAACCATAGACTTTCCTTACACTAATATACGGCAATTAAAAATAAAAAAAAACCTAGGATTCACTTCCTAAGCTACACACGGCAAGGAAAACAATTCACCAAAAAAATAAAACCAAATCTCTCTCTCTCTCACACACTCACTGCAATTACCAAACACAAACCAACAAAGCTCCTCAATCACTGACCTTCAGGCAGGCAGCCAACCAACAAATCAGTCAGCCAACTAACGCCAAACAACATGCAGCCCTCAACGTGAAAACAAACACAAAACCATGAAGACAAGCAACCCACCAAACACACAATCGGCATCATCACACAAAGAACCAGCCACACCTTCCACCGATTCAAACATCAACAAAACTAAGCCATGACCGACACAAAACAAAACAAATACTCATCCCTGACCAACACAAAACATCAACAAAACTAAGCTCTGACCGACACAAAACAAAGCAACAAAGACGACATCAACCGAACACAAACAGTAGCCTTTGTCACCCAAAAACAGTCCCTAAAACCAGTGAAACAGTGACCTAAAATAACCCAAAACAGTCCATAAAACCAGTGAAACAGCGACCGAAAATAACCCAAAAGTCGACCTCTATGACCCTTCTTATTTCATAGATGGGTTATTAGTTGTAGTCAATATTATGGTCTCATGGTTAGTTTTTTTGGATTCTCTGATGTTGAAGCTAGAGTGGCCATGGCGTCCGCCATTTGATTTTCTTCCCTAAGGAGGTGCATGAACGTACACCCTGGGATGCTCTGTATCAAAGTCTTTAGTTGAAATAAGTACGACCTTAGCCTTACCTCATTGAGCTCTCATTCCCTTGTATCTGGTGAATTATCAACAATGAATCTCCAAAAAAAATCTAAATCATCCGCCCCAAGGGTATCAATGCTTCTAATCTAAATGTGCACGCCTCAGATTCGGCCATTTTATTGGTGACTGTGAAGGTTAAACTCCTAGTCATAGGGAAAGTTTCTCCATCTAAGGGTACCGGTATGACTCTAATGCCTGCTCTATTACAATTTACGGCCCCGTCAAAGTATATTTTCCATCCTTGAATAACTATGGTCCTTATCTCCTCATCTGGGAACTCAAATTCATACCTATCTCCCTCAATAGGTTGTTGTGCTAAGAATTCAGCCACGACACGCCCCTTGATTACCTTTTTGGTAATGTACTCTATATCGAACTCAGTCAACAAAACACCAACCATCTTCATAAGTTCCCAACGAAGGAGGGTGTTTTCTAAAGGTACCTCAACAGGTTTTATTTGATGACTACTTGTATCTTGTGAGATTGGAAGTAGTTTCATAGCTTCCTAGAGGCTCATACTACTACTAAATAGATTTTCTCTACTTCTTGGTAGTGCATCTCGTAGGGTAGCATCTTCTTGCTGAGGTCATAGACTGTGTGTTCTACCCCCGTATCATCTTCATGTACCAACATCTCTCCCAGCGCTTCAATTTAAATTGCTAGATATAGGACAATGGGTTTTCCAGGCTTAGGAGGTCTCAAGAATGCTGGATTGGTCAAATATTTTCTAATCTTCTCAAATGCCTCTTGGCATTGCTTATTCCATTCCACGGGTACTTCATGAGTAGTAAGAAAATCAATTCACATTCTGATGTCAGCTTGGTGATGAACCGATTGATTGTAACACCTTGGTCACACACGACATGTCTGGTACAATAATTCATCATACACGATGATGAGTGGTATTTCTATCATTATTTCCCACTCATTTAACCTAATATTTTGTATAGTTTCTTGAGTTTTGTGAATATTTTGATGTGTTTTGTGTTATTTTGAAGATAAATAAAGTTTCAGGACATTCTAGAGGTGATTTGGACCAAAACAGTGAAAATTGGGAAAATGACATTTTGGTAATTTGGGCGTGTCACGACGCGCAAGCCCTTCGCGTCGCGACGCCTAAAGTGCACCAAAGCTGCTAACGTGTGCCGGGTCAACGGGTCCGAATTTGAGAAGTTTGACTTTGCTAACGTGCGCCGTGCCACGTGTCACCATCACAGCCGATATGCTAACGTGCGCCGTGCCACGTGTCATCATCCTACGATGCCGACAATTACTATTTCCACGTGTGCCACGTGTCATCCTACGTGTCGCCACATCATCCGGTCAACGAGTCAACTCTGCCACGCGTCATGCCACGTCATCATCCACGTCATCCGGTCAACCAAGTAAACATGCCACGTCATCATCAACCAATCATAGCGTGACACGTGTCGCAATCCTACAGTGCCGATAATTGCTCTCAGCCGCCTTGCCACGTCATCGCCACGTCAGCATAATAATTGAGCTCTTAGCCGCCTCGCCACGTGTCGCCTTATCTTCTTATCCGAATTGCCACGTGTCAAAGCCTTAGCAAGCCACGTCGACAGAAGCTGGCATCGCGACGCCAAAGCCCTTAGAGTCGCGACGCTGGAAGCCAACCGAGGTCTATAAATTGAGCTCGAGATTTCAGTTTTAGATGCACCACTCTCTCTCATCTCTTTGATGTAAAGAAAGAGTTTCTCTCTCTAGTTTCTTTTAGTTTTTAGTTTTTTTAATTTAAGTTTTGTAATTAAATTTTAATTACTTTTTGTAATAATAGTAATTTACTTTCTTTATTTTACAGTTTTTACTATTCACCATGAGGAGGTAACTTCCCCAGCTATGGTGAAAGATAATTCTTTTACTATTGCTATTTAGATTAATCTCCCTTAAAAATAATATATTCACTATTTAAAAGTTGACTTAAAAAGGATACCGCTATATTGGTCGGTTGGTAATTTAATTTTAATCTGGTTTAAACCTCACTAATCAAGGATACCGCCAGATTGGTCGGTTGGTAATTTAATTTTGGTTCCGCCTTTATGGCTGGTTTATGGACAAATATTACCGCCTTAATGGCTGGTTGGACTTAATTTGACTTAATCAGGATACCGCCAGATTGGTCGGTTGGTAATATTATCACAAGTTTATATATTATTTTATGGGAGATATCTAAATTAGTAGTAGTAAAAGTAATTCCTTTTACCTTAGCATTTTATTTTATTGTAATTTACTTTTCAGTATTTACTTTACCGCATTTTTACTTCAAGTCTTTTATTTTCAAGTTCTTACCAGCCCTAGTTATGTGTTGTAACTAAATTAGTTATCTGGGGTTATGATGACTTTTAATATCACCGGTTTATAAGGGGTTAGATTATAGTTTGGGTATTATAAAGATTTATTTATTGAGTCTTAATCTTAATGCTTTTTTATTAACTGGCCACTAATAAAATTGACTAGGTAAACTTAAAATGAACTAGACATAGGGATTATAAGTTTAAAAGACATTAGACTCAATAGCCCACGATCTTCCTTGAGGATAGATAACCCTTTAATAGATTTCCTTACAAGATAGGAATATACCTGTCGGGCGGGGTAGCCTTAATTGGAACTTAATCTTAATGAATCTAGGTAATTTGGTTGACATAGACATATGGTTCAATTGGATTATACTAGGTATTTTTAATTGACCATCGGAAGAGACTTTTACATAATTTAGTGTTACAAGTTAATAAATCAATATATTACCCAACTTTAAGATAACCACTTCATCTATAAAATGATATTAAAAGAAATCACAACCCTAAATAGTTTTTAATATTGAATTTTCTTAAAACCTACTTTCGAACAATTTTATTTACTTGTTTTTAAATTTAGAATCGTCACCATTTCAAATCAATCAAACAACCTGTTAGATACTAGTAATCATTTGACCTTATAAAATTAATATATTAGATATTAAGTCCCCGTGGGATCGATATTTTTATACTACTTGAACGATACGTGCGCTTGCGTTATACGTGTGTGTTTACGCCGGTCAAGTTTTTGGCGCCGTTGCCGAGGAATTATTTATCTTTCACTATTAGTTTTAAGGTTAGATACCTTTACTTGTATCTAATTTCTTTTTACTTATTGTTTTTGTTTTCTTGTGTTTCAGGTTCTCAGAAAATTCTTGAGACGAACCAGAAGTTTTGAACTTCGACCGCTTGACCCGGAAATTGAAAGAACCATCAGACAGTTGAGAAAAGAAAGGCGAGAAGGCCACTAAGCTTTAGTCAACATGGAACCTGAACCTTTGGAAGTTGAACCACCAATTCCCATTCGAGACAGAACCATTCCGGTGGTTGACAGACTCATTTCTTGCATTGTACTTCCTCCATTACCAGCAAATGCAGATGACATCAAAACTTGCATTCAGATGATTCAGCAGTCAGTTCAGTTTGGGGGGAATGCAACTGAAGATCCTAATGCCCACATCAGCAACTTCCTGGAAGTTTGTGGCACTTTCAATTACAACCGAGAAGCTGAAGAAGCAATGAGATTGCGTGTTTTCCCATACTCCTTGAAGGACAGAGCTAAAGCCTGGCTACATTCATTACCAGTAGGTTCCATCACAACTTGGAACACTTTAGCCACCAAATTTCTTGCAAAGTACTTTCCACCAGCCAGAACCGGAAAGCTGAGGAATGACATCACATCCTTTGTACAACAAGACTCTGAAACTCTCTACGAAGCTTGGGAAAGGTACAAAGATTTGCTCCGGAAATGTCCTCACCATGAGATTCCAAAATGGCTTCAAGTCCAAACATTCTACAATGGACTTTCTGGAATAATGAGAACCACAATCAATGCTGCTGCTGGAGGAGCTTTAATGGCGAAAGGAGAAGATCAAGCCTGAGAACTAATCGAAGAAATGGCCAACAACAATTCCTTGTGGCCAACAGAAATGAGCATGATCCAAAGAATTGCAGGAATTTATGAAAGTGGAGCCAATACAGCAGTCAGTGCCAAGCTAGATCAGATATGCAAATTCATGGAGACTCTTACCACTGGATCCACAAGTTCACCATATGGAGGAGCACCAGAACTAAACCAACTTGAAGAGACGGTGAATTATGTCAACAATTTCAACAGACAGGGGAACAATCCATATTCCAACACTTAAAACCCAAGGTGGAGGAATCATCCTAATTTTTCATAGAGCAACAATTCAGGGCAAAAGAACTATCCACCACCTGGATTCCAGCAACAGAACAAAAGCCAGGAATTTGAAAAAGAACCAGAAATGAAAGATGGATTGCAGAGATGTTCAAAAAGCAACAAGCAGCAAATGATGTTATATTTCAAAGCCAATTTGCTTCTATCAAAGCACTGGAGAATCAAATCGGACAACTGGCCAATGCTCAGAGTTACAGACCACCAGGAAATCTTCCCAGCAATACAGAACCAAATCCAAGGAACCGAGGGAATGACCAATGTCAAGCCATCACCTTGAAAAGTGGTACTGAAATCAACAAAGATGTTGGAATCAAGGCAGCCATTGAAGATGTTCCAAAAGAAGCAGAGCAACAGATGGAGGAAAAAGAAGCAAAGGAAAAAGAACCAGAAAGAATCACCTGATTGTGTTGTAGTTTGTTTGTTGATTCATGGGCCCTCGGGTATTCCAGTGTTTCTACTGGTGGTGAGATGCTTTGATCCTGGTTTTGTTATTCTGAGATGTTGGACCCTCAGGGCCCCGATGCTTCGATCGGTTGTAAGATGTTTTGATCTCTACTGTGGTAGTTGTTGGGTTCTTCGGATTCATTCCCTATTCCTGAATATCATGATCCATTCGGTTCTTCCATTCTTGAGGATTAATTCCCATGTCTCTCGATTCATTCGATTATTCATTCTCGATGATCTATTTCATAATTCTCTCGATTTATTCGGCTATTTGATTTTGAGGATCATTCCATATTCCTCCCGATTTATTCGGCTCTTCGATTTTGAGGATTCATTCCCAATTTCTCCCAATTCATTCGGCTCTTCGATTTTAAGGATTCATTCCTTATTTCTCTAGATTGATTCAGCTTTTTGATTTCGAGGAATCATTCCTTATTTCTCCTGATTCATTCGGCTCTTCGATTTGGAGGATTCATTCCTTATTTCTCAGAGTTTTTACCTCATTCTCAGAGTTCTATTGGATGCTTTAACCTCATTCCTGAAATTTGTACCCCATTCTCGGAGTTGTTTGTGATGCTTTCAACCTCATTCTTGAAGTTCGTGCTCCATTCTCAGAGTTGTTTGCTACATTCTCCTCATCCGATGTCTCGTCCTTACTCCTAAGGTTTCATTTCATTCTCAAAGTAGTTTGTTCTCATCTCCAAGGTTTCACTTCATTCTAAAAACTATATGATATTCGTCGTCATTTCTAAAAATTCACTTCGAGGCTTCATCCCTCATTGTTATCTTTAAAGTGGGCTTCGTCCCCAGTATTCTTTCTTAAGCAGGCCTCGCCCCCAGGGCTCCGCCCCCAAGTCTTGACCTTCTGACTATTGGGTGCTCTATGTCTTGGAGGCTTCAACCATTGACTACAACATAAATATTTTGTATTTGCCCCATTTCTTTGGGGGAACTTGTAGCGTATCCCGTTTCTTGGGTGTTTTTTCTTGTTCAATCTCCTGCAAATGAAATATTAGTTGTGTGCATGCGTGTATGCATGTATGCAAATGACCTCTGGTTGTATGTCCGCTCTTTGGCTTGTAGGAGTGTAGAAGTCGTGACGCTTCTTCTGTGGAGGTACCGTCAGACTTCGTCCTATTTTCTACCCAGGCTATCCCTCGAGGTTCCTGAACATTCGACTCTACTTTCCAAATTTCCTTCACCATACAATGACTATTCGCATGTTCTCAAAAATCTTTTCCTTGAAATTCTATCTATTTCAAAATATGAGCATTATCTAAATTTGGAATTCAATTTCTACAAAGGTTTTACCTTTCAAATGCTTCTCCTTGTGTGTGTGATTCTCTTACCAAAGATGACGTGCAACCTGGATTAATTTATACTGGCGTCAAGTGTAGATGAGTACTAACACTTTAGTTCATTTGATCTTTTCTTCTGCTAAAGTACTCTAACACGTAGTTAAGGATCAACGAGATTTCTCCATTGACTTATTATTTTTTGTAGGGCTTATCTTCATCCATACCTTCCTTAAGTCTTTAAACTGCCTTTTGATGCAAAGACTACAGATTTTTTTTATGCGAGCCTCTAGTTACTCAACAATTTCACCAACTCAAATTGATTTGCATACTTTATAATTGAGTTGTCGTTTGACATGAAAGTACTCGTGGGGTTTACGATACTCTCGGTTACTAAACATTTCAAACGACATACTAGATTTTGTGGGATTCACACTTTTTTTCCTCTTTTCCTTTTTTCTTTTCTTTTTTCTCTCTTTTTTTACAGTTTTTTATTTGCGTCATCTTCTTAACCTAGTGTCATGTCAGTTTTAACTTTGGAAAAGGGTAAAATGAATGTCGAGTGCTATGACTATTTCTACAAGTTATGCCAGCATAAATTCTTTTTAAGTATGCATTACAATTCTAAGTGCAAGTTTTAGTGTGAATTTGTGGATAGCATTCTGCTAGTGATTCCAAAGTTCAACATTGCTTTAAGGATTTAGCCACGCTCATTTTTCAAGAGACTGAATATTCTTGGGAAAGACTTACTTTTATTATTATCGAACAATTCGAAAGAGTCATAACAAGGAAAATGAAGATGTAATGAAACAATCATGTTTAGGGGTGGTCCCTCAGGATAAGGTATCTTACCTCCATTGATCAAGTCTTGAATCTTATGTTTGAGGTGGGGGGCATCTATCAGTGTCATATCCATTTTGCTGGTGGAAGTAGCAGTATTGGTTGAGGTAGCGGGGTGCTGGGTCCAGTAGTGGTTTGGGTCCTATGGTGACAACAGACCTAACCTCTTCAATTTTCTCAAACATCTTTGACAAAGGTCTTCCAAGGTATGAAAATCTACGGTTCTTGAAAACAGTTATTTCAGTGTGGTTGGGATTTATTCCAGAAGGTTCTTTAGTGGTCTTCCTATTCTGGCTGTAATATTTTATGTTTTTCTGCCTCTTTCTCCTCTATATCCATGACTGTCTCTTTCGACTGTCTAGAATCTGAGATCATGTCGGTCATCCTCCTCAATTTCTTATAGATGGACGGCTTAGTGCCCTTAATAATCATTATGATATGGTCCTTCTCTGAGGGCCTTGTTTGCATTCTCAAAAGTTGGCATTCCCAAAAGTTAGCTTCTCCAGAGGTCGACATATTCTTTGAAGTTTTCCTCCGACTTCTGTTTAGTGTTCTCTAGGTCACAGAACGTCAAATCAATCTCCATATCAGTGACAGACTGGTTCAGAAAACTCATCGCCTCCATCCTTTGAAAATTTTTAATCTTTTTATCAAGTTGATTTTCAACCAACTTTTGAAACTTAGCAAAAGAATGGAAGAATTCAAATTATTTTTTCAATGGAAACAATCAAGTATAACGAGTGCAATCACCAATAAATATGACATAATACTGAATTTTTTGCATAGAAAGAGTGGGTGCAGGACCCAATAAATCACAGTGAATTGTCTCTAATGGAATGTTTGAAATATTATTGCAAATTTTAAATTGAAGCTTATAACTTTTCCCAAGTTGACAACTGACACAAATACTGGATTTATTTAAGTAGCTAGAAACGTCAATGTTTTGTTTATTATGAAGAAACCGGAGGGACTTAATCTGTGGATGTCCCATTCATTGATGCCATACGCTAAAAGGTGCCTTACTTGTTTTGGTAACAGTGAGAGCTTGATGATGATCTTCATTTAAGGCATATATAGACCTCCCTTTTTATGACCTTTTGCTTGATTTTTCCCTGAGGATTCTTTATCAGAAAAGCACGTGAGGTAAACTCAATAGAATAAGAATTATCTAAAGTTAATTGTCCAACAGAAAGTAAGTTCATTTTCAATGCAGGAACAATTAAAATAATTTTTAAGGCCAAATTACCATATTTAGTTTTTAATTTAATTTGTCCAGTATGTGAAATATTAAGCTTTTATCTATCTCCCAATACATATTTACCCTTATAATCTCTTTCCTACATGATGTTCCAATATATGGTTTTAGCGTAGAAATTTTACTAGGGTCATTGGTCATGTGCGTGGTGGCTCCTGAATCAGCATACAAATTAGGATCATCATGATCCTCATCAAATGACATGCAGCAAGGGCTTGAGGTAACTCTTCAGGTTCATAAGCATGCCCATAACGATCTTTACAGTCAGCAGCGGAGTGATTAGGACGATGACAAATCTAACAAACCAAATTACCTTCAGCTTGTGGTGACTTGTGATCAGGATGAGCTTGCTCTTTCCCTTTTGAATAATAACGTTTTAGCTTATTGTATGCAGAAAATAGTTGAGAGTTTGTATTTTTCTTGTGGCCTTGGGAACAACCATGTTGATTATTACGATTTCCTTGTGAATAGTTGAGGTTATTCCCTCTGCCTGAAGAACCAAACCGCTTCCTCGAATATTAATATTCCCCCTTTACCTCTGCCACATCCAAGCTTACTTAAGAAAGCTTGGGCATATTTTAGTTTATTTTCTTCATCATGGGCCAACAATACTTTCTCATCAAACGTAGGGTAAGGTGCTTTAGACAGTATGGCTACCTTAAAGTCATGATAAGTAGTTCCGAGTCCTCGAGCAAGATTGAATACTTTGTCTACTTCTCGAAGAGGTTTATTGATAGCAATAAGGCTATCGAAAAAAAGCTTATATTTGCTGAGATATTCCTCTAAAGAGAGGGCGTGTTTCTTCAAGGACCACATCATGTCCATGAGATGAATCTCTTTTTCTTTGGTCATAGGTAGGAGTTGATGTTCAAGTGAACTCCATAATTGCCGTGCACTGTCAACACAATAGTGCTCAATGTCTCCTCTGTCATGAGTCCTAACAGCCATGATGTTAGAAGTCTATCGTTACTTTCTCATAGAGAAAAACTTGGATTGGCAATATCTTTTCCATCAGAACCGTGGATTTCTTTTGAGGGGCATGCATCATCCATGATGTGGTGAAATAAGCCAAGACTTCCTATCAAAGGAATGACCTGGGAACGCCAAAGGAGAAAATTCATGGAGTTCAGTTTGATGGAGATAAAACCGGTGCACTGATGAAAGGATTGTATGGTAAGGTATGGCTCACTTGGGGTGGAGAAGGAAGAGGAGGCTTGGGCAGAATTCACGGTAACAGATACCGTGTAGAAAATTATTTACAATTGAACTCATATATTGATACACAGATCAATATATTACATAAAAGGATTGGTTACATATACATATATATATATATACACACACACTAATATAAATAAAGTATAAAGGGAAATTAGATGGATACATACGCAAGAGAATAAGGATATATTCTCTTATAATTGTAATAGGTTTTTAACGGTAATATTCCTATCTTTGTGGAGATATTCTAGCTAATGATCGATAGACCTTGAGTCAAGTAACATTGAACAAGATTGGCTAGGTTGTGCGGAGATATTAGTTGATTAACATTGAACATATATGTGGACTCATGAACATGCATCCCTAAGACTGTAACTGGTATCCATCTCTTCTGAACTGAGCATTATGACATGTGGAAGTCCTCACCGAGAGGATGTCAACGGATCCTATGAAAAAAAAAAAAAAAAAAAACTAAGTGTGTGGGGGTAAGTTATATGAATGACTTAGTTAGTGAATGCTGAAAGAGTAAACGATATGAAAACATTTTATCTTATAAGGTAACTGAGCTGTATGAAGAACATGTTTTTTTTCTTGAGAACATAATTATCATAATATACATCTGATTCATATAAACATGTGATAATAAAATAGTTGTCATAAAACATCTCACCAATATTATAACATGTGGGAGTGTAACCTATCTAATGGAACCTAGCACTGCGTAGGTGTAGGAGCGAAGCAGGGTTTACTGCTATGCTTATGACATTGACGACCACGACACTATTGAGCTCGCAGCTCGTAAAGAGTACGGATGGTCCCATGTGGGAATTAACAGGAGAATAATGAAGTCGCCACCTAGTATGAGACATTGGAAATGATTTAAGATTTCACTAAACCATCGCAAGATCCGATCTTAAACTCGTTTGGGTTCAGAATGGTCATTTACTGATGCTAGTTTAATACCAAGGTTCAAAATAGGATCTGCATATCTTATACTACAACCACACACATGAGCAGTTTATATCACACATAGAGCAATAATATAGAGAATTATAAGATGTCCAGAAATTATCAAAACAATAATAAAATGTGTATTAAACATATCTTTCAGGCTTGACTTCTAAGAAATTGGGCCGAACAATTTTTTTTTACTAGATATGTATTTTATGTCGGGTAAGACATGTTGGATGTCAGGTCGGATTTGCTTCGTAAACCAAAAATATTAAAAATGCATAATTATGATGGTCATGATAATAGCAGAAGCAATTAGATCAACAACAAAGCAGTATAATACGAAAGAAAACAAAAGCAAAAAGATAATTATAGATTCAAAACTGTGCACGTCAGTTTTCGTGCGGTACGTGGTATTGTGCCCTAAGTGTAGACCGTAATACCGTCCATTCGGATTCGGCTACGAAATTTACGTTTGGGTTTCCATCCTATATGTAGGGGTTTTAGGGGTCAAACCCGGGTAACACAGCGGAACGCAAAAATCAAAATTTTCGATTTCAATAATTTTTCTTGGGTAATTAAAATAAACTTATTTATTCTAATTACTCAATACTTAAAAACTGAAATTTTTACCCAAAAATCATATTTTTCTTTAATTACTGAGAAACCCATAATACTTTACATTTTGATCATTTTAGTCCTTAAATTGTCAAATATAAATTTAAGTGATTTCAAATCAGTACCAAAATGATTTAAACATGTCTTATACATCAAAAATACAAATAGCAATAAAAATCCAAATTTTTGCCAAATTGCCGAGAAGGCCAAAAGGTTACCATATTGTCCAATTTGGTCCAATCTTGTTCAAAATAAGTTAAGATGAAATCCAATCAACGCCAAATTAAGTATACATCATATATACATCATTACACAACACATATATGAAAAGCCTCAAATTTGGAAATGGTATAAACCCTAATTTTCTAAATTAATCAAATTACACCAAATTAAACAAATCCAATACTTTAATCAAGTCTCTACCACACCAAATAAGTCTCACCACTTTGAAATAACTCTAGAATAAGTCTCGGTCATCAATGAGCGGCCTAACAACTCTAGAATGACAACATGATCATCAAATGACCAAAAGAATGCTTACTAACTCTTTACAAGTTTTCTTTCAACATCATACATGCATACATCCTTCCAACCATCAAAAACACAAACAGGAAAGAGTAGAAAAACTTAAGAACAAAATATGTTGTAGCCAAGAACAAAAGGAAAAAATGTCCTTCTAATAGAAATATGGAAATACTTACTAAAATCTAAGCTTTCTTTAGTTTTTCTTCTTGTTTCTTCTCTTTTTCTCTCTAACTTATTTTGTTTATGTTTTGGAGGGTTGAACTAAAAGTGAAGAAAATGGAAAAATAACAATTTATATAGTCTTAGGGTTTGGCCGAAAGTACAAGAAAAAAAAAGAGAAATAGATATTTTCCAATTTAATCAAAATTAAACAAATATCTAAGAAGTCAAACTCAATTTGGCAACCTTTTCTTTTAATGCAAAGTCAACAATTTATATTTTAATCATTTCCTAAATTTATCATAATGTAAGATATTTATATTTTAATTATTTAATAATTAATTAATTAAATACAAATATCTCAAATATATGTATTATATTTACTTTAAATAATCCAAATACGTATATTAATGATGTAAGTCAAATATCATAATTTGACAATTAATTAATGTATATTTAATAATATCATATATTAAATACAAATACACATTAATTAGGAAATGACGGATCGGCCCCCAAAGCATGTATCTTTTATTTAACAGTTAAACGATTTATAAATAATCAATATTATTAATAAAAGTTGCCATAGTACTCTATGAGTATATTTCATTAGTGAGACTCTCTAGGTTCAGGCATATCTGTCACGAAATTTAATTTCGTATCCATAATCTACCCACCCGTAAATTATGACGAACATGGATAAACTCACTGAACCATACAGGTCGAGGTCATTGCACACGTATAATCCCTCCGTCACAGGTATCCGGATTATTCCAGAGATATAGATATAAACGTCAAATCTCTATAGGTATAATCACGTCGACGTTTATATTAGCAATCTCTTAATAACACTTAAAACTCGCTTCTACAGTGTACCACAAGCCCATGGATTTTACAGATTGCTAATTCCATATTGAATACCTATGCTCTATACACAGAGCTGACAAATTCTATCTTGACACACACATGATATCCTGAGGATCAGTCCACACCCAACGGACAGACGGAGGTCTGACCTTAATAGGTCGGTGAAGTGACTGCCATCAAAGTGTGGAGGCTATCTCATATATCCACAGTGGTATCTCAAGTCAAATAATCACTATGTTACTCACCCCGTGAAGATTCTTATTGACGTTGCTGTAGAATCTATTAAGAATCTTCAGTGAGTCATTCAGTGTTTATCCGCTATAAATACCTACATATCTATACGAGTCTCCAAGACTCATGGTTCATTGAGAAACCATTGGAATCGAATCCAATATTCCAGTATATGACATGTACCAGTCTCAAAGGGTTTATTTTACTAACCAAGTAGTGTAAACCTTGACCAGGAACTGTCTAAGAATGATAACATCACGATACAATCCAATGTCAGTTACGACGATTTTTGCAACAATATCATAACTAATCATTCTAAGGTCAATTACGTCTTTACGATATATAAAGTGATGTTATATATGGAAACTGTTTATTTATTCATAATAAAATATTTACACAAGTATTTACAGGGAAATACATGAGAAAATTGGCACTCTGAGCACCAACACTAACAAATTCTCTCACTTACTCTAGTGCCAATATTCATTGTATCTAATACCCATCGACTCCACATGTTTATTAAATAACTTTGGAGGAATGACCTTGGTAAGCGGGTTTGCTACATTATCTTCACTCGGTACCTTACACACAATAATGTCCCCTCGTGACACAATCTCTCGAATGATATGGTACTTTTGTTCCACATGCTTCGACTTCTGATGCGCCCTCGGTTCTTTTGCTTGCGTAATGGCTCCAGTATTATCACAGTATAACAGAAGTTGTAATATATTCCTCCTCTGTGGTGGAATCATTCGTTGACCCCTGTTTGGAACTCTTCCAACAAACTACACATCCGTTAAGGGTAAAGATGAATCCTGATGTAGGTAGGAGATCTTGAACATGAACATGAAAATGCCTAGAGAAGTCTCTTGAGGACTATTAGGCATGCTAAGCTGAGCGAACTCGGGACGCCATACATGAGAGGATGGTACTCTATTGGTGGTTTGAAAATATTTCTATTACTTGTATGACTGAATTTAGAATAAATCAAAATTGTGTACCTTAAACTTGCATAATCATAGTCATGTAACATTGTGAACTTATAAACATAACATGAAAACATGTAAAACTGTCATGATATGAAAATACTGCATAAATTTAAGCTGCTAATTATGGAAACATAGCTAAACTGAAATATGTTCTTAAAATCTGAAATTCGACATAACCATAAACTGAAAACATAAGTAACAAAACACTTAATGTTTGAAAGTGGGAAAACTATAGCTTTCGCTCACAAAACATGATGTTGATTCCTACTGCTCGTGCCATCACATGGATCTTATTGGAACTTCCTAATGGAATCCATAAACATGTGTTCAAGGTACGGTTAGAGTGTTGGGGTATTTACAATTTTACATGCTTGCATATATGATGCATGTGATCATGTTGACGAGGAAGCTTAAGACATTTCCTAACATCTTAAATTATTGTAAGTTGTTATTCTTGCTTATCTTCAATAATGCTTGTATGCATCGTAATCTTACTCTTGATAGACTAAAGTTATGTATTTATTACTGTCATCATGAATACACCTAAACGACCGCTTTAAGGGTCCCCAAATCTATTTTAATCGAGTTACTTAACATGGTGAATACATTTTCCTATATAATATGTCCATAGCATTTATATGACAACTCTAACATCATCAAACCAAGGAAATTATCATTTGGACATCACAGAGCCATCATCATGACCCAAATTCGACTAGCCTGACATTATCATCATCGTTACCACCTTAAACCCATGGTCTCACTCACCCATACGAAATTCATGACCACAACTCTTAATCTAATATGATCCATCAATTATATTTTATCATGTTTATTTAACACCCCCGTGTCATGAAAATCATGCTTGACACTCTCAAAATCAAAGCATTCATAAATCCAAACGCTAGGTCTTTACCCATCTCAATCCTTGTGTAATTGATTAAATTGAATTTCTATCTAAGCTTGATTAACCTAGAAAATGATTCTATCATGCATGAGGATTGTGGATTCTTGTTTGGGTCTCATGGGTTTACATGGTAAGCTTGATTATCATGAAGAAATGAAAGAATAAGGGATAATAAGTTTACCTTGTTATATAGGCTCTTGAAAATGGAAGAAAATCACACCCTTCAAGTTTACTTGGAACTGAGATTTGAAGTAAATTGGAAAGGAAATGATGGTCTAGGTCATGGGTTTCATGAGAAAGAAGGGGTAGAAAGGGTTTATTTATAGTAAGCCTTGATTTCTAAAGTGTTCTTATTTAATTTGGGCAAAAATCGAAAAGTCATTTGAACGCCACTCTCACACAACATGAACACGCGCATTCTATAGAGTCATGTTCCGATGTCTGGTTGAGAGCCACACGAACGTGAATATTCTAACTTGTTTCATTCAAACGATATATCAAATGCAACAAGAACGTGAACTATAGTTCTTTCGAATGTTGGAACACATGTGTCACAAATGTGTTATATAAAATCATCGTCACTTACAACTGAACTTGAATAGTTACTGAGTGAGTCAACATGAGGACCCCACTATGTTCATAATAACAATCATACATGGAAAATGATCATGATGGACATGTCATACAATCAGGGTGTCATATTTTTTTAATTTGGCATGTGGTATTTTTTAATTTTGTTAGAAATTATGGTTGTATGGGGAATTTTGAAATCCCCATACAACCCTAAACACTTGATGTGTCTATGACATACCAAGTGTGAGGCAAACAACCAGTTTTGGTGCCTCAAATAAGGCATCAAAGTGCCTCATTTAAGGCACTCAGAAGTGCCTCAATTTGAGACACTACTGAGTACCTCAAATTGTAGAACTGTTTGAGGCACTATTAAGTGCCTCAAATTGAGGCACTATGTAGTGCCTCAAAATGAGGCACCAAGCAGTGCCTCATTTGAGGCACTTTGGTGGTGTGGCTAGACCCGGCCAACGGTTTAGTTCCGAACCAGAACCGAATCAAAAGATTCTCGATTCCATATTTATGGAACCGAAATCGAACCAGATAATTCACGTTCGGTTCCTTTTTTTAAAAAATTTTAATAATGATTTTAAAAAAAATAAAAATGAGAATAAAAAATTTATTTAAATTTATTGATTAGAATTTAGATTACATTAAATTATAAATAAAATTAAAGAGCTTGAACTTAAAATTTTAAAAAATTAAGTTGCGTACGTATCCTCTAGAGGTGAGAGAAATCAAATCTCACGTAGTTCCATTATATTTTTAAGATAGTTCCCCATTACAATTATTTACTCATCAATCATCATAATTATCAGTGTCTATTGATCCTTCAGCTCTCGTTCTGCTTGCACTTGCAGATGCATTGTCGAACAAGTCTTCAAAGTCATCGGGGGCATCTTCTTGTTGTCTCAGATCAGCTCAAGTCCAATCATCCACACATTTTGTTTCTTCTAAAGTGCTTGGATGCAATGAAGACCATCTCACTTCCAAAATATTATCTCCTAAGCTGAAGGTTTGTTCAACCGCAATGGTGGAAACAGGTGCTGCCAGCACCTCTTTAGCAATAATTGATAAAATAGGATAGATATTTTGATATCG